>CAEGAE010015679.1:0-12198 GCA_903067095.1 Girardinus metallicus | reverse complement strand
TCAACACGGTGCTCCGGGACTTCTCCCTGCAGCAGATCAACTCGGTGTGCGACGAGCTGCACATCTACTGCTCCCGCCGCCCGCGTCCTCACCTCTGTTCTCCGCCTCTGGGTGGAAAGTTTTGCCCTCTCTTCCCAGCCGATTAGCTTCAGTGATGAACCGTGGGCGGCTGCAGAAAAGTAACAGAGGGAACACCAACCTGGATACGGGATGCTTTTGACTTAGATCAGGCTAATGACGCAACGGGTTTACTCATCGCAGCCTAAAACGGTGAGGAACAGGACGCTACTTGCAGGGATTCCCGGATCTCCTGTGACCGAGAGCTGGCTGAAGCTGACAGATATAACGTGACAGCTTCACGGACTTCAGGAAATTAGCCGCTCTGGAACGCCAGATGTGGACTTTCAGCATGGGATACATCAAGCTGGCTTTTCTCTTTCTCGCTTTCAGTGGAGGAGCGGTAAGTTTTCTCCTGTTATTTTTTTATTTTTTATTTTTTTGCGTGCGGATATAACAAAAAAAGAGTCGAATAACAAATAATTAATGTTTCATTCCACTGATTTTCAGCGCATGTTGGTGTTTGGATCTGAAATTGTTTTCTCCACAGCGCCGACCAAGAAAGGTAGGCTTTCTTTTGCAGTTATGGTGAACAGTCAGAGCAAATGTTTGGAAATGAGGTTTAAGTTCTCTGGAAAGGAAGTGATATTAAGTTTTGGGAAGAGAAGTAAAAATATAGCGTCTACGCAGAGGTGTGGCAGAGAAGCCAGATACAACTCAAGTACAAAACAAAACGTAATAATGCAAAAAAAAAAAAAGAGAATAAGAGTTATATATTTGGAGTCTACTTAACGGAGAAACTATTTAATCTCAATATCTAATTATATAGAGAAAGATATAGAATATTTCCCAAATTCTGGTATTTAAAAAAAAAAAAAGAGTACATCAATACCATGTTTCCAAGGTGACAAGGCAGAAGAAACCTCATTTTCTTTTAGGTTTCCCACCTTTACCTTTACTTTTTAAAGTTTTTAAAACTGTTGTAGGCAGTTTGGGAGAGTATCCAAAAAATATGTGGATTTACTTCTGTATATTTTTGCTCAAGTAAAAGTAAAAAGTAGCCGTCTAAAAGTATTTTGTAAAAAGTCTACTTGACTAACTGATCATGACATCTGATTTAATATTTACACATGATGTCATAAGACAGATAATAATATGAAGTCATGTGCAAATCTTGATATTTTAAAGACTAAAATTAAAAAAAAATAAATAACGTGGTTGCAAAATAACAAATTCACTTATGAGATGTCCTGACCAGGAAAAACTTCTCACCAACTTTAGTAGAATAGCACATTTCTCTGTTCTTGAGCAGTATGTACAGGCTTTTAGCAGCGTTGAGTGATAACACTGAACTTTCTGCATATTTGAGTCATTTGAGTTAAGTGTGCATGAAGGACTGCGGGTCCTGAGGAGATCCTCTGATCCAGAATGTTTCTGGCTGTATGTTTAGAGTAATTTTCCAGCTGGAAGGTGAAACCCTGCCCCAGTCTTAAATATTTTCCAGCTGGCCAACTTTCCCACCTGAGCCTCTGATCTCTGCAGCTCCTCCTACTTAAACGAGTTTGAATATTTATTTTTTTTTCCAGGCACTTTTTTTTTTTTTTTTTTTTTTGGAGACATCAGTGTTTCTTCCGTGTGAACAGACTGAAAGCCACTTTTTCATTTGGTTTTGATTCTACTCCCAGTTCTTACAACATCTGGCCAAGAATGCAAGTTCCCCTTTCGTCAGGGTGGATGGCTCCATCACCACTGCATCACCACCTCCGGCTCCAAACCATGGTGAGTCCCAGGCAGCCAGTTGGATCTGCCTCAGTAGGTACACCTGCAGTCATTAATCTGCGACAAGCTTAAACCTCCCTTCACTCAGACTGTTTTCTTTCCTCAACCGTTTAACAGGTTAACGTAGCGATTTGCTAAATGATCGCTGATGCAGTTTGTAACCTGAGCAGTGTAGTCACACCTATTTACAGCTGGTTGTGCTTGGGGATTCATGCAGCAGTGTCATCATAGCCAAGTTTTGGATGAAGTAATCAGCCCCCCAAAAGGGAGACTTGCATAATTTCGTTGTTGCTGAGTTGTTGGCGGGACTCATCATGTCATCATGTCTTCATTACTCTTGAGTTATCTCCGTCGGTTGTGTTAAAAGGTAGCTCAAGATAAACACAGACACTTCCTCTAAAACTGTAATAACAGCTGCAGTTTATACCATGTTTTAGTATTTCTGACAGTTCATCCTCGGGATGTATAAACAGCTGCCACGATAAAACCGTAATGAATCTTTTTTTTTATGATTTCAAGTCGTAACGTCTTCCTTTTTTATTATTTTGGAAGAAACAACCCAAGACATGCTGAATATCTTTCCAGTTGTCATCACTTGGAGTCGAGACAGGAAGGGTGGATGCCAACAAGTTCGAGCAACCTATATGCAATTATATATGGCCCAACAACACTTGTCCACCTACACCTAAAGTTTTTGCAATAAGACCCCACATGTCTCCGTGATGAGCTCATGGGCTCAGCGGTGTTGCAGCAGGTTTATAGCTCTGTGCTGTAAATTCACTGAGAGGTGACAAGATGAGTGGGTGGTTGAAGGATGCAAAAAGGAAAAACAAACATGTTTTTTGATGTCGATTATTAAACGGCTTTTAAAACGAGACCCAGATTTCATTTATCGAACGAATGAAGCCAAACCAAACTGCGCCTGTGCTGAAAACGTTCCTGAGCCTAATAATTGGTTGTGTCACTCAGTCTTTGGGCCGCTTTCCTTCAGCCAGATTGGAGAGTTTTTGAGCTGCTTGTTTAGCACCTTGTTGTGACGTCTCAACTAGATTTAGCTCTGGACTTTGACTAGTCCACTTCAGAATCTTCATTTTAGTTTTTTTTTAGCTATCCGGGTAGAAAACGCAGGGTTACATTAATTACAGCAATTCGTCCAGATCTGGATCACCACACTGACTATCACACTACTACCAATGTGTTTGGCTGCTAGGAAAATGTTGTTGGTTTCATGGCGGACGTAATGGGACGTAGACCTTCCAAACAGCACGACTTTTGTTTGATCTGTCCACAGAGTATTTCCCTAAAAGTTTTGTTGATCATCCAGATAATTCCTGGCTCCTTTTGGTGGCTTTCATGTTGAAATTCATCCACAGGATATAACTTCTGCTCAGTCTCTGTGTTACCATTGAATGATCAACATTGACCTTAACAGAGGTGGGTAAGTCTTCATCAGTGCAGACAGAGTGTCTGCACAGCTTAGCATGAGATTGAATAACATTATTACCAGCTCATTGCTGCTGGATGTGAGCAACATTTACATATTTACTTCACTTAACAAAAATTGCTGCTGGACAATATTGTAGAGATAACAAGTGTTTCACAACAACATGGACAAATCAATCAAACATCGTGAATTCATCAGCATCTGTGCATTTTACTCATCTTTGTTGAACTTGCTGAAAAGGAAGCGTCGTCCTGTTTCTTCTGTCATAGGTGCTCCCTCACACACAACTTTGACCGGGACAGACAGTGGGGCTTCTGTGCTCAATCTGTTGGTGAGTGTCCTATTTAATTGGATTGGAGGTTTCACTCACTTCCTCCAACTAAATTTTATTTTCCTTCCTTTTTGAGGTGCGTCTCGCAGAGAACTCGATCCCTGTCGCTGGAGGAATCCCTGTCAGAACGGAGGCGTCTGCACAGCGATCCCACAAACGGGATCTTTTCAGTGCTCGTGTCCCAAGAAGTTCACCGGGAGACACTGCGAGCAAAGTTAGTCAGCACTCATATTTTCTGCTATAGTTGGCTTAATATTAAGCAACGAAAATGGTTAATTTCTCATAGACTTCTAAACATTTTGTTATCTTTAAACCACAAACTGCAGAGTACTTAATTGGGATTTTCTGTGACAGGCTGACATAAAGCAATGGAAACTGTGACGTGATAGGAGAAATGACCTAATAGTGTCAAAACATATTCAGTGTTCATTTGAAGACAGCTCACATAAGTTTTTGGTTGTAACGTGAAAAACTGTCAAAAAAGTCCTAGGAGAACAAAGGCTCTTGTGAAAGACTATTACATAATAGGGCATTTTATCTTAATGTTCCTTTTTTTTCATTTATGTTATAAGCTTTGCAAAAAATTTAAAAAAATCATTGCATTCATTCTGGTTTTTAGCATAGTTTTGATTGCAAGCCAGCTACTTGAGAGAAATTAGAGTGTTTATTAAGTTCTGACTCACTCGTTACTGAAGTTTCCTCATTTTTAACACATGCAGTCAATGCAACAACAGCAAAAATAAAAAATAAAAAACTCAGCCACTTAGCATGCATTTTGCACAGCTCATCCATCCTCGCTACGCTCCATTGCGCTCTTTAACCTCCTCTCACGTTTCCACCCGCTGCCTTTCAGAGAAGTGCTATGAAGCCGCACACCTGCGGCGCTATGACATCGGAGAGTCTTGGGGACGAATTCACCTCCGTAACGTGGAACAGTGCACATGTGAGGCGGGGGAAATCAGCTGTCAAAGAGTCCACTACACAAGTAAGATATGCTTTCTGCCTTTGTTGCCGTGCCTCGAGCGCGTCCTGTTTGTGCTCCATTGCCTCCTTTTGTTGGCTTGTTAAGAAGTGAAACCCAGGATGGGAGGTTGCGCTGACCTCAGCAGTGTTTTCTCTCTGACGACCTGTAACTTTGATTGTGCCTACACTGAAGCATATGAAGACAAACATATGGAAAGAACAGCTTGAACAAACTACTGAGTAGAATGAAAAGGATCACCTTCCCTCTTATTCTGAAGAAAATGTTTTCTTTTTTCTTTTTCATTTTTCAAACAACCTCCTCAGCAGAAGCAGCCCTTCCCTTTCTTTGATCACAGCTCCATAGCTACAGGAGTAACCTTGCCTTTGAATAAAAGGCAGATCATATGACTCACAGTGACTCAGGGTAGGTGTTATATAGAACACACCCCGCGGGTCCTTGCTGAGCTTTTTATCTTAGCGGAGGGATGTTCATGGGAATTTGACAGATTTTCTCGCATGAAGAAGAGATCATCGCTGAAGCGTTTTATACCCTCCCATGTGGTCCTTTTTTTTTTTTTTTTTGTCATCATGGTATGGGCTTAAATTACATCAGTTCTGCCCACAATAAAAGAAAAATCTGTTCGCTTCCACAAGAAATACAAAAAATAAATAAAATTGATACAGTTTACCACTGCACCGCTGTGATTTGCGGCATAGGGAGAGAGAGAGAGAGAGAGAGAGTTCCCAATTCCAATAAAGAGGCAAACCGGTTGAAGCAAAGAAGAAAACAGCTTAATATTAAACTCAGTCTGAATTTCAAAACGAGATACAGAGCAAACATGAGGCAATAAATCATAAGCAGGCCAAAAAAAGGTTGGTTGTAAAACAGTAAAATAAAAGTACGATATGGGGATGGGTCACACAAAGAGTGAATGAAACTGCGAGAAATTTGATAAAAGAATTAGACCTGTTTATTATATAGATTAATTACACATGAATTAATATTTAAAGCTTTTACTTCTATTAATAATGACGAGTAAGGCTGCTGCAACTAATGAAAATCCGAAATCCATCCGTCCATCATCTTGCCTACTCAGTTGAAACCTGACAGTTCTTGTACACAGTTATTAACATCCTCCTCGAAGATCGCAAGCCCATAAATGGTCACTGCGAAAGAAGTTGGGTGTCCACTATGAAGCATCTTAATGGAAGACTGAGTGGAAGGAAAAAGTGTGGTTGAACCAATTGCCCAAGCAGCAGACGAACCCCATTCAAGAGTTTCAGTAACTTCAAGACCTCCAGGATGTGGAGGTCTTGTTTTGCATTTATTAGGCCACTCTTGAACCAGAGACGTTGGGCTGAATGGCTGTAAAAGCGTTGAGAGAACCATGAGATGAGTTTGTTTGCCAGGGGCAGCAAGGAGAGGAGCCAGTTTTCCTCCGGCCAGGACATGATTCATGAGAAGCTCAGATTAATGAACTACTAGGGAGGTCCTTCAGCAGCAGAAAAGAGTTACTCAAAAGTTACTCTTTTCCCGCCTGAGCCACACCTACTTCAAATTTCCTAGAGTCACATAACAGTGTTAGGATTCCAGAAAATAGAGGAGAGCGAGCTGCAAAAACTCCCAAACTCTTTTTAGTAAATTCTGCACTTATAATATAATATATATATAATATAGAACATCTTTTCACATTGATCAGTCCCTCTGGGATTTTTTTTTTTTTTTTGCGCTTTTTCGCATTCAAAAAATAGATTTTGTGGCGCTAATTTAGAAATATTTGTAAAACATTTCGCAATATTTGCACTTGTGCATGACGGTGAATGTGACTTTTTGCTGCTCGGACTTTAACTTGACATCAAGTAAGGCTGAGGCTGGATTTGTTGAGCAAACTGGATAAGATGGAAGAGCTGCTCCACCAGTGTGCTCATGAACAGCTCTAGGATGCTCTTGCTTCACTTCTTTATTTATGCCATTTGCTAGTAAAACGCATAAATAAACTACGTGATATTTTGTGTGCTTTCAGAGTGTCGCAGAAACCCTTGTAAAAATCAGGGAATATGTCGGCTGATCACGTCCACCGGAAAGGAAGTGTGTTACTGCAAAAACGGTTACGGCGGACCCGACTGCAGCCTTGGTAAGTAACCGTAGCATGACTCCGTTTCGCTCAAAAAAATCTAATAAAATTCCGAATAAACCTCCCACTTAGGTGCCGCTTGTATCTAGAGTAAAAGATAAGCGTTTCGATTTTCTGGCTTCTCACGGATACATGAATGTCGTGTGAATTATGGTGGCAGGCGAGGAGACAAGTGACATTTTCTCTCAGCTGACTTTAGTTTTTGCTGGAATAAATCTGTCCAGACTTGATTTCGCTTCATGTGTCTCTGCCTGTGGCGTGTGTTTGTGCAGTGCCAGAGACTAAGTGCTACAAAAGCAGGGGCACGGGCTACAGAGGAGTGGCGGGCACCGCTGAGTCCGGCGCCCCGTGTCTGCACTGGAACTCCGACCTGCTCTTCGACGAGCTCCACCTGGGCACGGTGAACGCGTCGGCCCTCAAAGGTCTCGGGGAGCATGCCTTCTGCAGGTGTGTGCATGCTGGAATCCTGCCATCGCTTCACCCAGAAGTGAAGATAATAAGAGGAGCCGGCGGTCTTATCAGGAAAACCAGACTCGCCTTTATATTTCCCATAAATTCCATTTTAAAGCAGAAATGTCCAGCTTTCTTTCAAAGCCCTGCGCTACCAAAAAAGCGGCGCGCTCCTTATCTCCATTGCTAGTCGTCCGAGTGGATGAGGCCACACTCTGTGTTTTACTCAGAAGCATAAAAAACTACCCTGAGAAAAAAAAAAAAGGTTTTTATCTCTGACACAGTTGCTCTGTGTCCGGTTCCCACAGTTTTTCTTTAGCCTTTCTTGTTGCCATGACTACCTCGCAGCAATACGGTACACCCACATCAAATGGTATGTGTTGAAAAATGTTCCAGACCTAACAAGAGACGATTTTAAGTAAAGGAAACCTTTTAGGCTACATTCTGATAACAAGAAAGAAAATCCTTCAAAGACTTAAACACAATTCTTTTTTTTTTATTATTATTTTTTTATGTGTTTACCCTGAAAAACTGATATGAGAGGGTCGGCCTCTGTGTTGTGTAACCCGCTGCATCTGTGTGTGCACAGAAACCCAGATGGGGACGTGAAGCCGTGGTGCTACACAGTAACTGACAGCGCCATCTCCTGGGAGTACTGCAACGTCCCCTCCTGCGTGACGCCAGATTGGCAACAGCTGACAGGTACAGAGGAAACGGCGTTTGCCGAGTTACAACAATGGGCCTTTTGTGTAAGGCTTGGAGATCAACATGACGTCGAAAACGGGAAGAAATGCTCAGAGAGAGAATGAGAAAGAAAGCGCAATTTACGACCAGCAAAATATGAAACCCTTGAAAAATGTTGATAAATCAAAAAAAAAAAAAAAAAACGGTACAAAGCTTCTGCCTCGGCTGACAGCAAAAGCAGAGCTCCTAGAAAGAAGGATGTTATTTCAAAGTAATTTGGAGGATGGTCTATCTATTTATCCATGACAGCCTTTGAGTCTGATGACCTTCCCTGCACTTATAATTCCACCTCTTTAGTCTAGTAGTTTAATCTTATCATGGTTCAACATTTGAGGATATTTATTCAAAACATAACTAAGTTATTCACAGAAGATGTGCCTATTTGCAGATTTCTTTTTGTTAGGCAGATCTAGAATATTCGAAAGAAAATGCAGACTATAAGACCAGTGACATTATAAGTAGGAATCCCTTGGACCAACTTCATTTTTAATTTTTACTTTCACTGTTTTAATGAATTAGAAATTAAACTGTTGCTCTTGTAGCTGCACTCGTATTGAGATAGGATTACGTTTTTCATATGACATATATGGGGTCTGTAATCAGCCCTTTGGCTCACTTAATATGCTAAGTTAAGTTATATTGTTTCTTAATTTTCTTCTGTGCTCCCTCTAAAAACGAAACAAACACTGCCCCCCTGGTAAATCTGGTACCGTTGCCCCCAAGAGAGGCAGAAAGGAAAGGTGTAGAGTTTAGCTTCTGCAGAAGTGCGAACAGTTTAAACTGTATATCGATGCATATTGAGATATATTTGCTGTTTGAACTGTTAAAATAAGGAGCAATGAGCATTTTTAGAAGGCATCTCTAAAATACATGGTCCCTAACCGTCATGGGGGTTAAAACAATGAACATGAGGCACATTTGACATGTTTGATGTAAGAATCATTAAATCCCATCCACCCATCGCCTTTACAAAGCTGTCATGGGTGACAGGCCAAACTGTTAAATTTGACCAAAGACGCAAGTTGATCTCACACACCGTAAACAGCCTGCAAGCAAAAATCATCACAGAAATGAAAATACTAAACACAGACCTAAATCGTTGAAATAAGAACAAAATTGCTGTGCGAAAATGCACAATGACCCACAACAACCCTCAAAATCTGAATTTAATTTTTCTTGAAAAAAGGAAATTTCAATAGCTTCTTGTTTAACACAGAAGGTGTGAACTTGTGGTTAGTTGCTTTATCATCAGAGCAAGGCAAATATCTGGTGAACTAAATTCGTATTAGTCTTAGCCTTTTCTTCAGAAGTGTGATATTATTTCCCCCACACCCATTCGTTTTACCATCCCAAAGCATTCGGGTCCCTCTGTATCGCAGCTCTTGATTCATCGACCAGGTGACACTTTGTCGCTTGAGAATAAGCTCAGCGCTTCATCACGCACCCAGCCGTTTGATTAAAGACCTTGGCGTTTTCTGATCCGAAAGAGAAATACTGAAAGCACATTGAGCGCCGCTAATCTCCACCGAGCCGAGCCGAGCCGCAATCAAAAGCAAGAGTTTATCTAAGGAGCTTTTCTCGAACCTGGGCTCAGCCAGATACCGCGGGGCAGAATGAGGCATGACTCACCCCGAATCAACACGTCATGTCAGGTGCAGCTGAATGTTTATGAGTCGAGTGGGATCTGGCACAGTCGGCTCTCTGCTGCAATGCCAGGGGTATGCACAGAATTCACAAGCTTCTCCCGTCTGCCGAGCCGCTCTCCAGCAGGCGATTTGCATAGAGAGAGGAGACTATGTCACCCAAACACTATCACCTTAAAGAGACACTTAGAGGACTCTTGTAACAGGAAGGAGACCAGGAACGTTCCTGGGAAGGAAACTACCAGCAGAGCTGTGAAGACGTTTCAGATCCTCGATGTAATATTTAAATCAAAGATAAAGAAAGTAAAAAAATAATACTTTTTTTTTTTTTATGAGGGTTTCATCTGTTTATATAAAATTGCTACCCTTATGTGAAAAAGTAATCTCACCCCCAAACCTAATAACTTGCCAGCAACTGTAACCAAGCATTTTTCATAACAGGCAAATAGATTTTGCATCACTGAGGAGGGATTTTTGTCTCGATTTGGCCACAATCAAGACATTCATGCTTCAATGTAACATTTTGAAGCATGAATGGCCTGCTAAAGGTTCTATCACAGCATTTAAATCAGGCTTTAATTTTGTACTTTGACTAGACCACTCTGAAACTTCATTTTATAATTGTGATTTGGCTCATTGTCCCACTTTGTGATCCAAGTATGCTTCAGCTTAATGTCACACACACTGATAGCTGGTTTTCTGGTAGAGATCAGATTTCTCATCTCTCCTCAGGAGGCTCACCTTTCCATCTTTTATGCATTTATGAATAATGACTCACTGTGGTTCACTGAAGTCCCAAAGCCTTAGTAATGGCCTCATTTGTTGGGATCAGGAAACAATTTGATGCTTTTTTTTAAAAGATCTTTTAGCTTATCTTAAGTTGCCAACCAAATAGTGAAACTCCACTTGGCACAAAAGGTGCTCTGGGTTTCCCCCAGTGAATTCTAAGCCTGGCGGGCAAACACGCTTTACTTGCATCCCCACCAAGCTAAGCATTGTTTATTTATTTTTATTTTTTTCATGTTTGCCTTTTTTGAGACCCTGTAGTTGGTATTTAGGTGCTGTTAATAATGTCTTCCAATAATACACAATTAACCAATTATATTTTAACATTTTCTGTCTCCTTTAAGCAGTTTTTAACTCAAAAATCAATGGCTCTAGCGCCCCTACCACTGGGCTCAGCAGGTTTTCTGGGGAAAACCCTAGTGCTTAATTAAAAAGCAAGTACTTTTCACATAATTGTTGGCTAGTTTGGATGACTTTTGTCTATGGATCATCAACTGAAAACTGCAGTTTGTGTCTTATCTGATTATTTGTTTGTGGTATTGATATTTGTTAGATGATCGGAGGCATTCATTTATTTAGAGAGCTACAGTAATAGCTGTACCTTATTTCTTGGAATATTTATCTGCTTTAACCTTTTTTTTTTTTCTTCAGCTGCTTCTCGACGGATTATCCCATTCAACGCCCTGCCTAACATCAAAAAGCCCAACTCCTCCAAGCGAGCCGGAAATCCTGTGTGCGGTGTAAAACACAAAAAGAGGTTAGCGGTAGCCAGGGGTCGGATATTCGGTGGACACGCAGCCCTGCCGGGAACTCATCCGTGGATGGCAGCCATTTATATTGGACAGTCTGATTTCTGCGGCGGCAGTCTCATCTCCTCCTGCTGGGTCCTCTCTGCTGCTCACTGCTTCTTCAGCAAGTATGCAGTGCAGTTCAGCTGCACTACTTATTAAATCTAGACTAAAAAATATTGTTTTGTTTTTTTTATCCAGATACTTTAACAGAATGTGACAAGGGAAGCATTATTTTCTACAGTTTTAGAGGTTTGTAGATGGAGATACAGTCTTTTGTTTTGTTAATCTAAGAGCTTCAGAGTCACATTCTGACTAAAGCCTTAAAGCTTGAAGGCAGTTTTTTTCACCTGAGTTTAGTAAACAGGTACTTTTTCTCCTTGAAGAACTAAATACAGATACGTTTAGATAAAGTATTTGTATTTAGGTGTTTCACATTCAAATTCAATCCCTCTCCTTGCGTCACTATAGGTCACTCTATCGAGCAGGAATCTCGTTCAGTTGGCTGCAACTTTGTGTTTCATAAAGATGATAGGAGTTGGAAGACATGTTAGAGTCAAACTACATAAACTCCCCAACTTATAATAGAAGCAGAATCAGCTTTATTCACTGCATTTGTGCACAAAAACAAGGACTTTGGCTTTGGCTCAAATATATAAAACTAAAACAGGCTCTTTCTTCTTGTAAATATGTACAGTGTTTTTACAAAAGAGCAAGGCAACGTTGAAATAGTGCAACATGCGTGATATTGATTTGCTGAAACATTATGCAGAACTCTCCGCTACTTTCTATTTCTGACTGAGGGAATTAACTAAATGAGACATTTTCATACAAATTATTTGTGATTCATTAATACGTATTTTTATGCTAACGTGTAAAATTATTAAACCAAAATTATTTCTTTGTAGCTCTTCTCCAAGCAGGCAAAATTTCTTGTCACATTTTACAACAGCAGCAGCAGCAGCAAATGTCTGTAAGTTACATTTAAGATATTTTAAAGATATTTTTAAGTCATGATTCAAACTTTTAAACCTGATAGAATGATGGAAAACCCGACTTAAATGAATGGTTTTAATAT
>CAEGAE010015671.1:0-14241 GCA_903067095.1 Girardinus metallicus | reverse complement strand
GTGGATCTTGTCCTGTGCATTTGTGGATCTTGTCCTGTGCATTTGTGGATCTTGTCCTGTGCATTTGTGGATCTTGTCCTGTGCATTTGTGGATCTTGTTCTGTGCATTTGAGGATCTTGTCCTGTGAATTTGTGGATCTTGTCCTGTGAATTTGTGGATCTTGTCCTGTGAATTTGTGGATCTTGTCCTGTGAATTTGTGGATCTTGTCCTGTGCATTTGTGGATCTTGTCCTGTGCATTTGTGGATTATGAGACAGTTTTAGCTCCGTACATGATGATCCTGCCCAGCCTCACCTCCTCTCAGTGCTTATGTTGAATACTTCAAACAAGATCACACTTTTCCACTCTTTATCACCTCCATTTCCAACTTTTGGGCTGTAAAGTGTCTTTGATGTGATTGTTGGCTTCTTGACCTCCTTACAATGCGAACTGGGCAGCATAATTCAGTTGCTGCATCCTCTTGACCAGGACAAGAGGATGTTTTGCATCGACTCAATGTTATCCGTTGCTTTTGATCAAAAAGTTTTGAAGGATTTACTTCAGTGTTTTTAATGGCTGCAGGCCCCTTGGTGATTTATTTCTACATTAGGTTGCAGCTCTGCATTAGTTACACAGACAAAGTAGAGCCTCTATCCCCCCTAATCATTAGGTAAACACAGCCTCTTTTAGCCTCTTCGGTGTCCTGGTTTCCTGATCACGTAATGCTTTCCTGTTCATTTTACAAATTACCATTATGCAAAAATATCATCCATCCCTCAGAAGATTTGGAGCAAAAAACAATGTTTTTTTCTCTATACATTTCTATCTTTGATATTATGATAAGCACTCACTGTTAACCGAAGAGCTTTGTAGGTTGCAGAAAAGAAACATAATTAAGAGATTTATCTTAGTTATGTTTAATTATTAAATCTGCAATACCTTGTCTCAGGTGTACAGCTGTGTGTTTCCTCATAAAACCTCAGAAATCTGACATCAGGTCCTTTTTATGCTTCACCACCCAACTTTAGCCTTCTTTGCCCTTTAATAAATGGTTTCTGAATATACTCTAAAATCTTAAAAGCGCACTTCAAAATCCATTAGGTTTCTAAAAACAAAAAATGATTTGAGATTCAGGGAGATGTGCTTCATGTTCCACTCCAACAGATCCAGAAGATCTATTTCTTTCCAAAAAGAAAAGTATTAAACAAGAAAGTAAAAAATATATATTTACCATGTTAGCACAGGAAATAGTCGAACTGCGATGCAGTGGCTGCATTTTAAGTAAACAGAGCAAAAGTAAAAATCTGATGATTACTTCGTGACACTTAGTTACCAGTAAACACGCTCATCTCTTAGCAACAGACTGTTATTGTTCAAAAAACATAAGATCTCTTCTGCTCTTTTGAAATACTACTTATCAAATTTTGCAGAAAAGTGAAAATGTTTTTTTTTTTTTGTCACTGGTGGTAAATATTTTATGAAACATTCAACACAAAAGTAAAAATCTGATTTATACTTCGTGGCAATTCGTTACAAGAAAAAAAAACGCTCATCTCTTAACACCAAATTAATAACAAGTAATATTATCATTTATAAAACATAAGCTCTTTTGAAACACTACTTATCCACTTAGACAAAAAATTTGAAGTTGGTAAATTTTACAAAAGTAAAAATCAGATGTTTACTTTGTGGCACTTCGTTACCAGAAAAACAGCTCATCTCTTGGCAACAGATTGTTATGGTTCAAGGAACATAAGATTTCTTCTGCTCTTTTGAAACTTAATACTTAACAAGAATGATGTCGTTGGTGAATTTTGCAGAAAAGTGAAAAGGTTTTCTGTGTCATTGGTGGTAAATGTAAAACAGACATTGAACACAAAAGTAAAAATCTGATTTATACTTCGTGGCAATTCGTTACAAGAAAAAACGCTCATCTCTTAACACCAAATTAATAACAAGTAATATTATTATTTATAAAACATAAGCTCTTTTGAAATACTACTTATCCACTTAGACAAGAAATTTAAAGTTGGTAAATTTTACAAAAGTAAAAATCAGATGTTTACTTTGTGGCACTTTGTTACCAGAAAACACGCTGATCTCTTAGCAACAGATTATCGTTCAAAGAACATAAGATTTCTTCTGCTCTTTTGAAGCTTCATACTTAACAAGAATGATGCCATTGGTGAATTTTGCAGAAAAGTGAAAATGTTTTCTGTGTCATTGGTGGTAAATATAAAACAGACATTGAACACAAAAGTAAAAATCTTGTATTTGTACTTCGTGACAGTTCGTTACCAGAAAAAAAACACTCCTGTATTAACACAAAATTAATAACAATATTATTGTTTATAAAACATAAGCTCTTCTGATATTCTGCTTATCTGCCAACACAGAAGAAATTTATAGTTGGTAAATTTTGCAAAAGCAAAAATTTGATGTTTGCTTCGTGACACTTTGTTGCCAGAAAACGCATCTCCTAACAACAGATTAACAACAAATGTTGTTCAAGAAACGTAAATTTTTTTCTGCTCTTTTGAAATACTACTTTTCTTGTACTACAGCTCCACCAAGTCCTGCTGACTAAAATATAGTTTTTTTTTTAAACAATACAACAAGGTTATTGATGGTTTAGGTTAGCCTATCATCTGCTGCTGTTGGTTTATTGTGTTTTATCAAGTACAAAGTCAGTGCAGCTGTCGACCAGGAGCTTCCTGCTTCCCTCCACTGATAAACTTTATAGACAGCTGCACTGACTTTGTACTTGATAAAACACGATAAACCAACAGCAGCAGATAATATATAAATACATTTTTGCTTGGAATTTCAGAGACATGTTGTCAGTAGTTCATAGAATAAAAGAACAATGTTCATTTTACTCAAACATATACTGATAAAAAGTAAAATCAGAAAAATTGATCATTTTAAGTGGTCTCTTAATTTTTTCCAGAGCTGTATATATTTTTCATTAATAACACTGGGCTACAAAAAAATGTTTTTTCAAAGTTGTCTGCGTTTGTTTTCAACTGAATTAGGACTATTTCGCACCGCTGAATCAAAAAAATGACATCCATTTTTCTCAACCAGGTCAGGTTTTTATTCCAGTTTTATTTAAACTAAATTGATAAAAAATTTTGTGACATTATCAGTTCATTTCCATTAATATTTCTCATCCACAAAATGTTTTAGAAGAAAAATTCTTTCTAACAGTGTGTTAATTAAATGTTACAAAGTTGTATTTCTGTAAATTGAGTAATAAACACTTATAAGTGTAAGTACATGTAAACTGACCATTACGTTTTCATTGTGCAAAATTTTCCATCTCTTTATGTCCTGATGTATTCTCAGGAAACCATGTGTAACAACAAGTAATGCATTTTGATGCTCATGTTGCTCCATAGATCAGAAAATTGACCTGATTGAGTAAAAACCAATGTGATTTTTGGTTACAGGACATCATAATGACCCTAAAACAGTTGAAAACCCCCAATCTTTTGGTTCTTGACCAGTGTAATCCATGCGCACATTGGTCAGACTTGAGCATTTTCACTTTGACTGATTTTCCTGTTGAAGAAATGCACCTCCCTCTCTGCAGTGCATGTTCTGATGAGCGATGCATTGGATGTGCTGCCTGCCACGGTTACAGTGACGATGTTTGCTGTCTTGTCTCTGTGCCTCAGCTTCAGTAATCACTGACTTCTTCTTCAACTCCAGCTTTGTTTCCTTTTCCTCCCCAGAGACTTTGGATCTTTTTATCACTGCCACGCAGAAGAGACGCGGTGTCGTGTTTTTTTTTTTTTACAGTACAGCTAATCTATGCTCCAGGTATTTTGTACAGATGATTCAAGCGGGTTCAGTGTTGCTAAAGCTACCAAAATATCTCTAAATAATGAGTGTTATTTTACCAAATACATTATTCAAAGAAGTCCACACACTTCTTGCAGGCTGTGAAAGAAATGAATCATTTGATTATGCAGCAAGAAAAAATTACTTTATTTTGCATTTTACTTACATTTTGCTCACCAGTTATTGATGAATGCCCCCATCTGACTATTTTACAGTCCAATAAAGCTCTCAGAGTCCAGCTGTCACAGTGTGGATTAATTTTGCTGTGTGCGCTTTTAAGCACTGCCTGCTCTTAAGCTCTGGCTGTATTTTCCAAATCCTTACTGACAACAGCATTAGTGCAACTCGAAGTGTCTTTTAGCAATGAGATTCATGACAAAGTGAAAGGCTGCAGATATTACTGCGTTATATTACAGTGTGCCTTTGCATATTTGCTGATGGAAATCAAATATTTCCACGTGTGAAATGTCTGTACCTGAAGAAACAGCAGTGCAGCTAAGATTTGAAAGCTAAGATTTGTTACCAGCTTCGAGTCTGTTCAGATTTATTTTCCAGCATCATATGGTCTCCTCTGCTGCCACTGTGAATCTGTCTCACACTCTACGTATGTCTGTCAGATTGCTTCACAGATTACAATCCAAGCCACTCCGCTAACCGTACTCGAGCCCTCTGACAGATTAATTATGAAAGCCTGAGTTAAAAAAAAATCTTTTGCTTTTATTCTTTGGAGTATGTGTCAAACTCGAGGCCCGTGGGCCAAATCCGGTCCGCCATAGCTTTTTATATGGCCCTCTAGATTCTAGACCAAGTGTGCTTAAATATTATCTTATCAATCAATTAATGCAGTTTTTAACTGTTTACTGCCAAATTATATCAATCAGTCCTTTCAGTTTCTTGAGAATTATTGTGGAAATTCACACAAAATCAACAAATCCCCGTACTTTTTTGCGCTAATAATTGGGAGTTTACTGAAGATTTTTCTCAAAGGGTTAGGGTTAATTTTTTTCCAGAGCTGTATGTCAGGAAATCTTGATGTTTATCTCTGCTTTGGTACTCGGCAGACTCTAAAAGATGATCAGACATGAGCATTTAGCTGTGTGAAGGCGTTTAGCAGCAAAAAAACCTGACTGTAACATAACAGGGCTGTGACATTTATCTGTTTAAGATGTGTGTCCGATTGATCTGCATCTGTTTCAAAGGACTTTGTTTAAACCACTTTCAATCACCAAATGTGACGGAGAGAATTAAACCACCAAAATCGTCCAGATGGCATTTTATCTGTTCATCAGTGAACCAAAGCAATCAGAGGTGAACATATGAGAGAGAAGACACCCAATGTATCAGTTGTGAATAAGAATTATGAAGAGAATATTTTACTTTTACAAGTAGTGCAATGAAAAAGTATTCACACCACTTGAACTTGAGAACATTTGATTATGTTGCAACCCCAAAGTGCAATGGATCCTCTAAGGATCTAATGTGGTAGACCAACACAAAGTATAGCAACGCATAGTAACATGAAGTGGAAGGAAAATTATGTGCATTTCAAAATTTTTTTACAAATTAAAATTTGAAAAGTCTGCCAAGCATTTCGTATTAAGACCCCATTACTTCAATGTGTCTATAAATACAGTTTGAGTGACCAACTACCCTCAGAAATCACCTAATTGGCAGCGTGGTTCTGCAAAGCATCGACCGAGGAGGATGAAAATAAATCCACGCCGCACTTCTTACAAACGTTTCCTACACGTGACTGGGCTCACATGATATCTCTTAAGCCCCAAGAAACCCAGTATCTCAATTAATCTGCATTTGGAGTAACAGCAGTATTTTTTGTTTTTCATTCATGTGAAACGAAAACCTCTTAACTTCTGTTAGGTGGGATGAGAAGGCAAAAGAAAGCAATAAAATCAACGGTAAGATCAGGTCATCAAACTGTTTGTTTGATGACATTGTCAGTTTGATGTAAATGTTTTCAGTATTCAGTCTATATATATGAATTTTTCTTTAATCACTTCTATTTTGATTGTTATTGAGCGTCTCCTTAACTTCACAGCATGCTCCATTTGTCCCGCCTGGGTTGAAGGCCAAATGCAATAAAGAGCGGTGTTTCATTTCAGCTCATATTCCTCTCCTCATCTAATCCCATTAAGACTCACGCTCCAGGAAATAGCACTGCCTCATGGTAATGGAGAAATGCATTCAAAACGGCCAGGCTGAAAAAAAAAACAACACATTTTCCGTGAATAATTCCTGCCACACATTCCAGCAGAGACCACAGTTATTTTGGTTTGGATTGGTTTTGTGTTTGATGATCCATTTGGTATTATTGGTAATAAATGCACAAGGGGTTAAATTAAAAGCCATTTGTGCAGAAGGAAATTGAAGCTTTCCTGGATTCTCTAGCACTTTAACCGTTTTTACGATTACGATAATATCGGTAAATATTACAATGACTAGGCCTGTCACAATAATCAATAAATCACTTAACGGCATGATGAAAGTAAAACAAACACATTTCTATTGACATGATTTATCTCTTTTCTTATCTGTTTCTATCAAAAACTGGAGGATAAAGTCTTCGGTTTGGTGCTTTGGTCTCAACTAGCCCAGACTTAAAAATTAATTTTTAAGTCTGTTTTGTTTATTTATTTTGGATATTTAAAATGTCTTCCATTTCTAGTGTTAAATGTTCATTAGAATTTAACATTTACTGAGTTCTTACCATTATATCACTTAAAAATGGTCTCAAAACAACAACATTACCATTTATCGCGATAACTTCAGGAACAATTTATCGTCCAGCAGAATTTATCGTGACCGGCCTCAAAGCATCGTCTGTCGGATGTGATATGCCTTTCTTTCCTCTCTTCCTCTAACATTTTGAGCGATGTCATTTGCGCTCACCGAAAGCATCTGCTGCCGTGAGACGCTGTCCAACTGGCTAAATATTACATTAGCATGTAAAATGCAAGTTTGTAACACTTGGAATCCAATTATTGCCCTCCAAGCTGCCCTTTGCATCATGAATACTGCACACACTCATACTGAGATGATGACGGATTCAAGACATGTTGTGCAACTTTATCTGAAACCAAATTTAAATTAAAAATAAAATGGTTTTGTTTTGTTCTTGTTTTGCAAGCTTTATAAAGTCAATCTTCTGAGATGTTTCAACTTTAGAAACATCAAGATGTTACACTAGATTACAAACTTCAGCAGGACATTTTGTGTTTCTACAAACTTTAGAGGAACATTTAACCAAAAGAGCTGCAAGATTATCTTGGCTGCTTGATGTGATTGTGTGAAGAACAAGAGGGCCAAAAACAACAGCAACAAAAACATAGGAATCCATTAATAGTAAAACATCAATAGCAGTCTTGGGTTTTAGTTCAATGTCAGTGCAGTCAGTGCTCTGTCACTTGTAGTAACAAACCAGAAACAAGAAATACAGTTTAAACACAAATAAGCTATTTTTAGCTCTTCAGAAAGAAAATAAAGCATTTCTAGAGTCTCTTGCATATTGTTCTGTTACCGAATGTTATAGTCAGGTTGTATTTTCTGATTTACCAACCACTTACTAAATTAAAGACAATAATCCTTTCATTATCGTCGTCTTTTCATTTCATTAAGTGTTCCTTATCGCCTGAAGGATAAAACCAGGTAGTTGATATTTTGTTTAAATATCAAACTTCTTTATTTTTGAAATATAAATAAATGTAATTTACAGAATGAAACTTTTTCTATCAAATTATACACATCGAGTTGGTCTCTGCAAGGCCAGCTCTCAATATTTTTGCAGCAGCAACAATATTGCTTCTTTTGTTAAATACCTTTTATATTCTTATATTGTCATTTCTAATTCCAGTACTAACTTACTGAATATGTTTATTGTACTTTAAATACTTTTGACATTACAGTCGCACCACATACTAGGTAAAATTGAATAGAATATACCTTTCTGGCAAAACGTAGAGCTGTTATTTTGCTGTAAAGTACTATTTTACAAAAACAGTAAAACTTAATATTTTACAGGATACCGGCAATTATAATTGTATTTCACAATGACATGGAGACAATTATGTCCACTTTGGTTACTCAAAATATAATTAAGAACTGCCTTTTACTGTAAATTACAAAAGACACTACAGTCCTGTTTATGGCAGTATACAGAGAAAACATTATTTTTTTCAGATGGATATAGAATGCATTATGTGCAATACAAGCAAACAAATTATTGATTACTTACATATTATGTTACCAAATTGTATTTTTAATTGATCATTTGATTTGTAAGGCGTCTTCATGCTTCAGAAACCAAACCTGCCACCTTGCACAGCCTGTATTTCTAAATAAATTATGCAGGTAATTGCATTTAGGCATATCTGACCACACTGAACTAAGCATTAAGACGTCTATTGTGCCAGGACGTGGTCCTCTACTGCCACCTGTTGGACTGATGTGGATACACATCTATATTTTCTTGACTTGGTGAGAAAACTTTTACAATTCTCTGGTTTTTCCCCCAGAAAATAATATTTACAATAAAAGCAGATGATTGATTTCATAGAATTTTATTATTAACAACAAAAGCTGAACCTGACAGATTTTTTTACATGTTGCATTACTTCTTCGCTGTCTCCTCTTCCTTTGACAAGTTCTTTATGAACTCCTCCTTCTTTGCCTGGAGACGCTCCTCTCTGCGTTTGCGGGCCTCCTTTGTCTTGGTGCGGCGCGCCTCAGCCTGGTCGCTGCACGGGTGAACGAGAGAAATTAATTTCAGCAACAAAACGTCAGGTTGTTGTCTCGAAAGAAAAACAAAACGACGAGAAAACTTACGCCAGGAGTTTCTTGCGAGCCTTATCAGCCTTCAGCTTGTGGATGTGCTCCATTAGGATACGCTTGTTTTTGAACACGTTACCTTTGGCCCTCAGATAGAGACTGTGGTACCTGATATATAGACAGGTACTCTTAGTAAAAGGAAGTCAAACACAAGTTTATTCACCACATTAACGGGGATTCCCACATACATGTGCCTGTCAATTTTCTTTGACTCTCTGTAGCGGCGAAGAAGACGGCGCAGGATTCTCATACGTCTCATCCATGTCAACTTTTCTGGCATACGAGCGTTGGCTGTACCCTTTCGTTTACCTGGGAGGGAAGCATAATGAAATGTAAAGCTCATTTAGAAACTTTAACAACAAGTAGACCTACGATCTTCATGCACACAGTGACAGTTAAGCCTTAAAATTATCTATAGCCGTGTGAAAGTGGGTGAAAGTGAATTTGAAGTACAGAGAGTAATTTTTATTTATAATACTCACCGTAGCCCATGTGACGTCCCTTGCGGCGTGCCAGAGTATTCTTGCGGCAGCGTGCACGGGAGTGAACGGTGACTGGCTTCCTGATAATCAAGCCATCCTTCACCAGTTTTCGGATTTGCTGCCCTGCAACACCAACACAGAGCAATAAGACAATCACGGACCACACCACACGCTTCACACTGTATTCTGAACTCACGAGAGTTTGCATTGGCGATCTCGTTGGTTTCATTGGGATCCAGCCACACCTTCTTCTTGCCACAGCGCAAGACGCTGGAGGCCAGGCGCTTCTGGAGCCTGAGCATGCTTTGTGTACAAAAATAACCACAAATATTAGGTGGATAAATAAGATTCAGACGTGTTTCACACTCAAAATACTCAAATATTCAGACCACCCAGTGCTTTTACTCCATTGTTAAAGTAACAATACAAACGTTTATATGAATTAGAAGAACAGAAATTGGTGAATGGATGAATGAATACGAGACGCGCTGATGAATGGACAGGTACACAGATCAGTAGAAAATCACTTTCACGTAATATCTTAGATTGTCACCAATTGTTTTTAGGTCAGTGGCACCTTATACGTTTAGAACTGGGGAAATCAATGTGACAGGTTAAGCAACATTTACTAAGCTAATTAATTTTATAGCTAAAAACTCTATTTTGTGGTTGCTTGTAGAAACAGACACCTTTAACCCAGGCTGTAAACTCAAATATGAAACCCACAATGAGGCGGCGTTGTTTAGTTATTGGAATTTAGGTTCTGACAATACAAAGAAAATGTAGTTTTCTGTTCATATGGCAGACATTAATAATAAGTAATCAGAATGAAGTGTTGCTAATTCGCAGCCACGCAGTGGATTCATGTTCAGACATGTCTGGTTACATGTTAGCATAGCTAGCTTTCCAACACAGGCCGAAAGCGGCTTTCTATGTGAAATTATCACATTCACCGAAAGTGAACAAGAACTAGAGTCAATTGAGTAAGTTTAAATATCAAATCCAAAAGCATTTTTGTTCACCACGATAAAGATAACAGCTAACAAGTGGGTAAATAAATACCTGCCTTACCTCATGGCTACCGATAGCTTGATAGACACGGAGGAAATAGAACGAGAGGAGACTGTACCATTTTAGCGATAAAGATGTGTGACTAGTTCACTTTGACTGTGTCATAATTATCTAGTTCTTTACAATAAAAGTGAATAATGGAATAAAATATGTGATATTGGGCTACAACTTATTTTAATATTCTGGAGATATTTAAGATAGTATGTTAATTTACGTTATGTTGAGCGTATTCCATTATTTCTCAATGGACGCAGTGGTACGGTCCAAAAACATGTAGTACGCTAATCCAACCACTAGAAGCCGCAGAAGACTTTCTGAAGTGACACTTCATTCTATTCCGGGTACTGTAAAAATAGTTTAGTGTTTACATTATAAAACTATACTTTCTGAATAATTTTGAAATATAAAGTTAATGTAAATATGGTCTTGTTGGTAAAGTGCCTCTGAAAAGTGTTTGAAAGTGTTCACAATATTTCAATACATCCACAATCTTTAATATGTCATTTTGATTTTCAGTGGTAGATCAATACGAGGTAGTGGATAGCTGTGAAGTGGAAGTAAAATAATTAACTTTTCCGCAACAGTTCACATTTAAAAATGTGACATATGTGACATGCATTTGTATATTTGTAAACCCCTAAATAGAATCTGGTACAACCATTTGGCTTCATGTAAAACTTAACTAGCATCCCAAATGGACATTAAACGTTGTTGTAACTCATTTAATTGAAGAGTTATTTTAGATAGTAATGGCCATAGAAACAAGCTTGGTAATAAAACAGGTAATATTTGGTCTGGTACCAAATATTACCTATTTCACTATGTCAGACAGTGAGAAAAGGTTTATATTTTATTTTTATACAGTACGTAAAAATCAGTTTTCGACTTTTTCTACTTTACGTGCCTTTTTTTTTTTTTTTTTTTTTTTTGGAGCTGGCACAGCACTGACCCCTAGCGGCAGCCGGCGCTAGTGCAGGACTGCTCCTAAAACGGCTACCGAGTGGTGTGCGCTTGCCTCTTGTCATACATCCCTTCCCTTCAGCGCTGCGCTGTCCGCTCCTCATAGTTTAAGCGTGTGAACGACAGCTCCGGGTGGTAAAACGCTCAGCGGCATGCCGGTTTGTGTTTTTTCGACGAGCTTAATTTTTGAAATATGACTCAGCGTAAGAGAATAATCAAGGTAAGTCGTGGGGGGGTTTTTGTTCTCGCTAGCATGTTTTGTTGTAGCTAACCTTGATGCTAGCATCCACAATGCCATTGCTGGGGAAGAGATAGCAGCCGGTGTAGCTCGTGTATTGTCAAAGGCACAATACCTGTATTGAAGAGCTGGTTCACACTACGTTGTTGACACGGTTACATAATGCCTCTGAATTTACATTCCGGTCATTACGATGGGACGGATCCCCATTTTTATTGGTCTTACTGATAACTTGGTGTAATTAGACTTTGCCTGATTAAGCTGTTTAAGGATTTCTCCCTTGGAGCTAAGCAGCAGCAGCAGCCTTGCAGAGAGCTACAGACTGTGACAGCAGAAACTGCTGAGGACACGTTTAAATAACTCTGCGCATACTTGAGTTTTCTATCTGGAGAGGCGAAATTACAGTGCGGTGAGGCTAGCTTGGTTTGTGCTATTGTTGTCTGCGCTGCCCATCTGTCACAAAGACCTCTCTTGTTTGACCTGGTTATTACAGACAGTGTGAGACGGATTAACCCAGCGGGGCGCATACACTGTATTTACAACATGTGCTCCTGTTCTCGCTTTAAGATGAATCTAGTTTAATTAGGTATGAACAGTACATCCGTTCTCTGCTGTTTTAAAGTTTTATTTTCCACCATTCTTATGGCTCACATGGTCGTGATTGGTTATATCAGGCCTGCTTTTGTATTGAAACTCTTAATTCTTCATGCTACCTGCTTTTACCGGTTACGTAATCCATCCAGATTCTTCAGCTTGTTACCCAGTAAAGTCACACCATCTGCAGGACTACTCTCGGTCACTAGCCAGTTTGAAAATCCAGTTTCCCTTATCTGCATTTGCATCATTTACTAGGATGACAGCGCCTTAAAGGGACTGCAGCTCAGAGTGCCTTTAATCCGTTGCTGTGTCTTAAATAGACACAGTTGATCCCACCTCTGACACACATACTATATGATGTTTAGTAGCTTTACACTCATTCATAAAGTGACTCACTGACCCAGTTCCCATTGTACCTTTGTTGGATCTCTTACTGCTTACTCCATGCTACCTCTGTGCTTTCTTAGCTTTTGGGGCAAGTTGTGTTTTTTTGATTAGTCAGAATGTAAACTTCATTTATTGTGAAACGGTTTCCTGTTGCATCATATTCTGTTGGATATCGCAGGTGAGGATAAACCTTTAAATGAAAATTTGAATCGTTTTTCTGGAACTCAGAATATCCTGGAAAAAATCCATCAGTAGCATAATGTTTCTTATAAATCTTCTCAAATTGCTCAAATTATTGAATAAGACCCTTTTGAAAATGATCTGAATTTTAAGCAGTTGTAACTAGGCCTGTCACAATAATCAACAAATCAATTAATCACATGATAAATTAAAACAAACTCAATAATTTCCATTGGCCTGATTCATTATTTATCTCTTTTTTTCTGTCCTTCAACCAAAACTTGGTTGAAAGACAGTTCAGTTTGATGTTTTGGTCTCAACTAGCCCTTTTTCTGAAGGACAATTTTGCTTACCAAGACTTCAAAATTAATTTTATTTGTTATTTTGTTTGTTTATTTTGTATATTTAAAATGTCTGTCAGTTCCAGTGTAAAATGTTCATTAGAATTGAAAGTTTATTCATCTTTGAGAATGTATTTTTGCATTATTATGCTATTACCATTATATCACTTAAAAATGGTCTCAAAACAACAATATTATCGTTTATCACAATAACTTTTGGAACAATTTATCATCCATCAGAATTTGTTGTTGTGACAGGCTTAGTTGTAACATAACAAAATTTGTTGCAGTTGTACAAATACTTTTGCAAGGCATTGGGACGTTTAAGAAGCACATCAATGTTAGGTAATTTAGTTTATAAAAAATGTAGAATAGAGGCTCAGATTTTTGTGTGCGCATAATTTAATTGATGTTGTGCTCAAGACAAATTCCTGCAATATGAAAACAAATAAGTCAACCAGACCTAAGTGTGAAAACATTTAGGTAGGAAATGAAATCAGGTTTTATTTGGGAGTGAATTTGTCCCGAGTTGAGGAAACATGCAGACTCTTCTTCACAGAATGGGTAGGATATTCTCAAGGCTGATGTTAGTAAAATCTCCCCAGCTTGCCAGCATCTGGTGCGTGTGATCTGTAAGGAGGCAGCAGCGAAGATGGAGCTGTCTGACGGCTTGTTGCTGCCGGTCAGCAATGGAGAGCAGTGGTGCAACCGCTGGAAACATCCCAACGAAGACCCTGTAAGTCAAACGTGCAAATTAACTGTACCTCTGTCTGGAATCACAGCTACAAATTAGTCCAAATGTTGTAAGTGTGGTCCTTTTGAAGTCTTTTTTTTAATGTGTTCTGCTTTCATCCTAACTGAGTTTTCTGTGTGGCTGTGTTTCAAGGACCGCAGCACCAGTCCGTCAGTCCTGCGCTCTTGTGCCAGGACGTGGAAGGAGGGCCTGCTGAACAGAAAGCGGCCATTTGTGGGTCGATGCTGTCACTCCTGTACACCTCAGAGCTGGGTAAAGTCCCTCTGATACTGCAGTTTTTCTTCTCTAGACTCTAATTCACATGTGTCAAACTCAAAGCCCAGGGGCCAAATCTGGCCCGCAGTAGCTTTTTATATGGCCCTCTAGACTCCAAATTATATCAAATCAAATCAAATTTTATTTGTATAGCACATTTCAGCAACAAGGCATTTCAAAGTGCTTTACATCATAAACATAAAAACAGAGTCATGCAACAGAAACAACAATCAAAACATTCATTAAATTCATAAATGATTATGTTTCATAAACAACTCTAAACAGGTGGGTTTTTAGTCGAGATTTAA
>CAEGAE010015663.1:0-34707 GCA_903067095.1 Girardinus metallicus | reverse complement strand
GTTACTGTTACAGTTAGTTTTGTTAACTGTTGGGATGGTCAGATATGAAAAATTGGACTGATGTTGATGTCTGATAGCAACAGCTTATTATGCCACATTTACCTATATTTGATTTTATCATTTTTTAAACCGATTACTCGATTAACCGTAAGAATAATCGACAGATTACTCGACTACTAAAATATTTGTTTACAACAGCCCTAGTTGGTTCTGTTGGTTCTCTGGTTTCTGGTACCTGGAAGCTGCTGTGACACAGTTTGTCCACCCACTCCAGGCAGTCGTCTTTGGGAGCGGCGAACACCAGGGTCCTGTCCTCGGTCTCCACACAAAACGTGGACATGTTGTCCTGCAGACAGAGGGCAGCGGTTAGGCTCCGACCGGGCCGACCAGAACCGGGGAACCGACGGACCGGGCCGGGGAACCGACCAGGTGGCAGGCCTCGGCGTTGGGAGGAAGCCTCAGGACGGAGATCAGCTCCGACAGGCGCACCACCTTCACCTTCTTCTCCCCGTGAAGCTGGTGGGGCCTCCGCAGGTCAGCGCCCCCTGCAGCGCAGACACAGAATTGGTCATTTTTACTAAACTTACTAATTGGCACTTTAAAATTCATTCTGAAAATTAATTTAGGAGAAGCTAAGTTTGCTAAATGTTAGCAAAGTTAGCAAAAGTGCCAAATGTACCATTAGCTCCGCTATTAGCACGATTACCTCTTCTCTGCAAGAATGAACTGATGAATGTTAGGGTTAATACGTCTCCTGGCCAGCAGCTCCACGTTATTCCAGACAAATATCCCATAACATCATGATCAGAGCCCACGAGCTTCATACCAGGTTCAGTGTTTGAAAAACAGCAAAGCAACAGGAAAAACATTCATAACCTGAAACATTTCGACTGAAACATCTGAGAAAGTCAACATTAAATTATGTAATGACATGCAGGACCACTAGAGGGCGACGCCGTCCTGCTGGTTTACAGCGTCAGCGCTAATGAAAACTGATCTCATTAATTATTACAAAGCTTTTTCATAAAATCTCTTTCACTTTTTTTCTTTGGGTTTTAAATAATTTTGTTATTTATTTTTCTTCCTGCAGTTTCTCCAATTCAGACCTTCATCATGAGGCCATCGCTCCTCTTCCTCTCTGCTCCTCTTCCTCTCTGTCCTACTTTCCGCCTCATGATGCTAAACGCTCTTCGCAGCCCCTGAGCTCTCAGCGTTACGTAACCCGGCCACCATCTTCCCCCCGCAGCACCACGCTGCCTCCGCCTCTCGGCTGACTCCGTGATCTTTTGTGACACGACATGATTCTTCAATCTCCCGGCGCTCGCGTCGTGTCAGACCTTCATCACGCTCCTCTTCCTCACTCTGTGGTGTTTCTTAGCAGACCTTCATCATGTCTGCTTTTCAGTTTCAAACGTTTCTCCTTAAATTAGTCATGGATCCTGATTTAACCTGGAATCCGAAACGTTCCAGAGTTCCTTCCTGGAAAACAGGAAGTAGAGCCGGAAATGAAACTTCAGCCGTTCTTCGCTGAAGTCCAGCAGGCTGGACAGAACCCGGTAGAACCGTTGAGGTGTTTCTGCTGGGTCTGGTTTCCCCCATTTCGGTCCAACATCTCGTCTGTCCACAGGACATCGTCCCAGAAGTCCTGTTAGCTTTGTTAGCCTGCGGCTACGCTCACAGCAGGCGAACGTGACCCAAAGTCCGACGTTTTCACCGCGGTCTGAACGGCCCAGTTCAATCTGTTCCACCTCCAGATGTGGATCCAAATCTGGTGGCTTTCAAAGCGTCTGAAGTTCTAAAAGTCAGATAAAATCCGTGTCCTAATTCCGCAGCAGAAGAAGCGCGTTGGAAACGTTTTGAACGTTGACCAATCAGAGACTCTGCTGTGAGACGCAGCGGCCTGCAGGGGGAGCCCTGCCCTGGATGCGGGTCAGCAGGTCGTCTAACGGGAGGGACTGACGTGGCGCTGACCCTCATCAGGGCCGCAAATACATACTTTCTGAGGTACATATATGTGAATAAATTGCTGCCTACAGGGCAATTAAAAAGGAATGAAACAAAACCAGGGCAATATTTCATCATTTAACATGTGAGCCAAAGAGCCGCTGCTGTCAGAACCGCCTGGGCTGACAGGAAGCCCGATCCAAACCGGCCACATTAATAATTAATAAAGCGGTGAAATAATATGGACCACAAAACACTATTTATAAACAATATCAACATTTTCCTACACAATCCTAACAAACGTTTTTTATGTTCTCTTCACAACATTTATTTACTATTAACCTATTAGTGTGATTTGTTCTTTAAGTTGCCATTTATATTATTTTGGCTCTCGGGAGAAGATTCAGGGATGAAGAGGCTGATGTCAGGTTCTGTAGGTTCTTCAGGTTCTGTAGGTTCTTCTGGTTCTGTAGGTTCTTCTGGTTCTGTAGGTTCTTCTGGTTCTGTAGGTTCTTTAGGTTCTTCTGGTTCTTTAAGTTCTTCAGGTTCTGTAGGTTCTTTAGGTACTGTAGGTTCTTCTGGTTCTTTAAGTTCTTCTGGTTCTTTAAGTTCTTCAGGTTCTGTAGGTTCTTCTGGTTCTTTAGGTACTGTAGGTTCTTCTGGTTCTTTAGGTTCTCCAGGTTCTTCTGGTTCTTTAAGTTCTTCTAGTTCTTTAAGTTCTTCAGGTTCTGTAGGTTCTTCTGGTTCTTTAGGTACTGTAGGTTCTCCCGGTTCTCCCGGTTCTCCCGGTTCTGCGGTTCCTCTCCTGACCCATCCGGTCCGTCTGCAGCTCTGCTTTCATGCCTGTTTAACTCCTCTGTGGTTCTGCCAGAGGTTCTGGAGAATCGCTGGACGTTTGAAGCGACGCGGGTTGACAGCAGCTCACTGCGGCTGCGCAGTGTCCGTCTCTAGGCAACCGTGACAACAGCGTCAGCTGGTGGAGGGGGGGGGTCCTATTTAGTTCAGCGGACCTTAATATTCCCGTGTTTAGTTGTTATTTCCACTCGTATTGCTGAGATGTGTGTGACAGGTTCGGGTTAAAATCGCGTCCCGTTGGTTCAATACGGGCGGAGAAAACAGCCACCCGCCATTTTATGCTAGCTTAAGCTAACCTGGATATTCACGCGCTGACATGACTGACCTTCTGTCTGTCCACCACTTTGAAAAGCTTTTCTTGTCTCCAGCGTCTCTGTCCCTCCCGTCTTCCGGAGGTTTTTTCTTTAGCTCCTGTTGTTAAATAGGAGCTTTTAAATCTGCGCTACGATTCAATTCAACAGAAAGAAACGTGACGTGACGCGTGACGTGACGCGTCCCCACGCTTCCTGTGGGGGGGGGGGGGCTGATCAGTCCCTGTTATTGATCATTTCATACACAAACAGCTGTTCAGTACATAAAATGCTGACTAGAAAAAAAAATTCCCCACATCGTTTTTGCGCCCCTGTAGCGCAGCGGCCCGATGCGCTGCACCGACTCCACTATGGGACACGGTGGTGGCGGCATCATGCTGCGGGGGCTCCTCAATGTATGATAGGAACATTGAAGTTCTGAAACATCGGAACCGGAGTCCAGAACTAAATGTGACAGAAAGTATGATTGCGGATGTTCAGCAGCGGAGCTTTCAGAACCTCGGAACCGCCTGATCCCGGTTCGGTTGGGTTAAGATATCTGCCAGGTTCTGCATCTGCCCAGTAGGATCCATTTATGAAGAAAACAGCAGCATATTTACACCGCCTTTATTAATAAACATTCATGTTTTCTATGGATCAGTACAGAAATCAGATTCACGTCATTTTTCTCCCTCTGCTGCGCATGCGCAGTGAGATCCTCTCTGCTCAGGAAGACGAGCTGCACCGGGAAATTGACGGATTTCTTCTGATTAAAAAAACATAAAAAATTAGAACAAAACATTTTCTGTGTCGGAACTGAACCGAATCTGCATATAAACCACCGGGGCGCTGCGCCACAGGGGGCGCCAGGGTAATGGGGAAAATGACTTCTAGTTGGCATTTTCTGGATCCAACATCTGGTTGTGCAGATCGCCTTTAATGTAGAAACATTAGAACATAATTTCGCGTCTGATGAGGAAGGAACGTTTGGAATCTGTTCATCTAAAGAATTCTCTGAACGATTCTCTGTTATAAGAACCATGCACAAGAACTCTGGAGAATTTAAATGAGCGAGTTTCAACATTTGATTTCCTTCTGGGAACAATTAGAATTAAATGTTGATGTTTGAAACGGATTGCAGATCTGAAGGAGGTTTTAATCTGGTTGAGTGAATAAAAGTTATGAACCGAATCGATGACTGTTGGAGGAAAACATCCTGATGAAAGTGAGAAAAGCTGCAGAAAGTTTCCGAACCGCAGCCAGTGCGGTCCGGTTCTACAGAACGGTCCGGTTCCACAGAACAGTTTCCTTCAATTTAGAATCAAAAATTTTAAAAACTATTTCGGAAGCTAAATCCAACCTGCAGCAGAAATCTGAAAAAAGAAAGAAACCCAGAGAACTTGAGGTGGAACACCAGAACCGGTTCTGGGTCGAACTCCTCCAGAACCGGCTCCGGCTCTCCGGCTCTTACCTTGGCCAGCTGCATGCCGAACGGCGGCACCTGGATCCTCCCGAGCCGCCGCAGGCTCTCCAGCGCCAGCATGGCCGTGAAGCTGGTGAGGAACTGGATGAGCGTCAGGAAGCCGAACTGGTAGTTACTGATGAGGAACTTGAGCAGGATGTTGAGCGACCCGGAGAACACGCCGTGCGCCACGGCCACGGAGATCCCCAGCAGCCGGCTCCGGAACACCTCCATGGCTTCACCTGGACCCGGCGGGGGGCCTCCAGCTGATCCTCAGGAGGGATTCTCCTCTCTGCGCTCCGGCTCCGCACTGAGGGGGAGGCAGAGCGGCGGGGGGCGGAGCGGGAGGAACCGCAGCCACTCAGGAGATTTTACCGCAGCGGGGGGGGAGGGGGAGCCGGAGCCCGGAGCTCCTCCACGGGGCCAAACTCCTCACATTCACGGAAAAACTTCCCAGGAACTCCGAGCTGCTGCTGCTGCTAAAGCTGCAACTAATGCGCATCAAACACGGAAACGTCTGAGAAAACCAACTTAATGATTTGTTCTTATTTTACCGTTTAACAGTAAAATAAGAACAAAAGAGTGAAATTAAAACCAAATTAACAAAAATATGATATAAAATGAACTGAAATAAATTAAAAACATTGAGAATTAATTTAATTAAATTAAAATAAGACAATGAAAAGATGAATAGCAATAAATAAAACTAAATGAAATCAAATAAAAACTAAAAGACAACACATTTTATAAAAAAGCTGGCAAGTTAAATAAAACCAGAGAAATAGAATAAAATATGAAATAATTGCTAAAAACACAAATCATCTAAAATAAAACTCCCTTTTTAGAGAGCATTTTCATTTTAAAAGCAGATTTCCTCCTGGTTCCTGAAAGTTCCTGGATTTATTTATCCGCTTTAATTTTAATTTTGCGTTCAGATTGAATGTATTCAGATCCGAAGTTCTGACCCAGTCGGGTTCTGTTTTCTCTCAGGATAAATGTGAATGATCCTGTTCAGGATGAGCCGAGCTCCCACAGGCGGGGAAATGATTTTAATTGAAATGTTTCATCAGAAAATCAGTTTTCAGGGCGGCAGGCCGGAAGCTCCGCCCACATCCGGCGGGTCCGCCGTTCTGCAGACCTCAGGAACAGAAAAGATCAGGAACCTTTACCAGCCTGCAGCGCTCTGGGTTCACGCACATTTACATTCAAATACTTTTCAATTTCAACTAAGTGTGGAAATGTTTCTTCAGGGAAAAACTGAAAGATAAGACCAGAAAACATGGAGGACGTTTTTATTTCTTAACGAAAACACTGAAAACCGATGGCAATAATAATAATAATATAATAATGTCTCCATGTAGTCAGTTTAATTCACCATCTCACTGTAAAGCAGTAAAAGTGACTCACAACAAATCTGTTAACTTTTCAAAAACGGGACTAGAAATAAATCTAGTGAGTTCAGCAGCAAACGGCTCCAGGCAGCTAATAATAAATCACACGGGCAACGCTGTTGGGCAACGCTGTTGGGCAACGCTGTTGGGCAACGCTGTTGGGCAACGCTGTTGGGCAACGCTGTTGATCAACGCTGTTGGGCAACGCTGTTGATCAACGCTGTTGGGCAACGCTGTTGATCAACACTGTTGGGCAACGCTGTTGATCAACGCTCACCGTGTTCGTTGTTCCACCTCCTGATTCGCCACCAGGGGGCGAGTCTGAGTGAGGCGGTTTTGTAGCCAATCACAAAGCTGGAACGCTGGAACCAATAGGATAATTCAGCTGCAGTACCACCACTCAACCCCTGAGGGCAGCACTGAGACACTTGCAATCACACAATTTGCAAACATAAAAACTATTCAGTTTGTCTGCGGTGAAAAGTGGATTTAGGGTTCAGTTACCAAAAGGTTTGGAGGTTCTTCTGCTGAAACGACTGGATGATAAAGAAAATATTTATTTCATCATAAACATCATTTACATAAGACACTTTATACTTATATTTCTCATCTCGATGAACTCAGAGTCCAATCAGCCAATAGGAGCTGAAATCCAGCCGGAAGAACCGCCCACCGTCCGGAAGACGCCCAGCGGTGTGTGTGTGTGTCTCTGTCTGTGTGTGTCTCTGTGTGTGTCTCTGTCTCTGTGTGTGTGTCTCTGTGTGTGTCTCTGTGTGTGTCTCTGTGTGTCTCTGTGTGTGTCTCTGTCTCTGTGTGTGTGTCTCTGTGTGTGTCTCTGTGTGTGTCTGTGTGTGTCTCTGTCTCTGTGTGTCTCTGTGTGTGTTTCTGTGTGTGTCTCTGTGTGTGTCTCTGTGTCTCTCTGTGTGTGTCTCTGTGTGTGTGTCTCTGTGTGTGTGTCTGTCTCTGTGTGTCTCTCTGTGTGTCTCTGTCTCTGTGTGTCTCTCTGTGTGTCTCTCTGTGTGTCTCTGTCTCTGTGTCTCTCTGTGTGTCTCTGTGTGTCTCTGTGTGTCTCTGTGTGTCTCTGTGTGTCTCTGTGTGTGTGTTATGGTGCTGCAGCGAGGCAGGAAGGTGAGTAGATCTTCACCGTCTCGTCCCAGGAACAATCCACCACCTGCAGAACCAAACAGCTGCAGTTACTGATCAATCAATCCAATTTTATTTGTGTAGCACCTTTCAGCAGCAAGGCAGTTAAAAGTGCTTTACATCATAAATACAAAAATACAAAATCATAGAAACAGAAACATTTTGTTTTTACACATCAGATTATTGATTATTGTTTGATTGATTATGTTTCCAAATCAGCTCCAACCAGCTGCCTCAGTCGGGTTTAAAGGAGCTCAGGGTTTCGGCTGGTTTCAGTTTTCTGGAAGTTTGTTCCAGATCTGTGGTGAATAGAAGCTGAATGCTGCTTCTCCATGTTTGGTTCTGGTTCTGATGCAGAGCAGAACCAGAATCAGCAGGTTGATCTTTAATCTGTTCAGTGATTTATAAACTATAAACTACTAATCATGGACGTGTACAAGGACGCAGAGAGGGACAGGCAGGCTGCAGATGGAAGTGATGTGCTGGTAACCTCTGCTTCCTAGTTTAAGGTGGTGAGGACCGGGCGGTGAGGACCGGGCGGTGAGGACCGGGCGGTGAGGACCGGGCGGTGAGGACCGGGCGGTGAGGACCGGGCGGTGTGGGACCGGGCGGTGAGGACCGGGCGGTGAGGACCGGGCGGTGTAGGACCGGGCGGTGTGGGACCGGGCGGTGTGGGACCGGGCGGTGAGGACCGGGCGCTGTAGGACCGGGCAGTGAGGACCGGGCGCTGTAGGACTGGGCGGTGAGGACCGGGCGGTGTGGGACTGGGTAGGACCACTCAAAACCCGGAAGTCAACCGTATATTGTACAAAATAAAACAAAGTAAAGGCCATAAGTGCTAAACAGGTGATATAACAAATAAGGAGCTTAATTTGGGGTTATTTCCACCAGCTCTTCTCCCAGGCTTCAGGCCTGTACAGCTGCAGTGACTGTATGGACCAGAACCGGCTTGTGTTGGAGCAGAACTGGTCCGGACCGAGGAGGATGAACGGTGGAACTGATTCTGTTCGGCCCGGTCAGGAACGGTGCTACCCGGTCGGTATAGCGTTAGCATTAGCTGAACTAATGTAGCGCGTTACGTTAGCACCGCTAGCTTTCCGTTAGCGGTGGCCACCAGAGTGTGAAAGGTTTGAATGACAAGAAAACTTGGAATTAAAATCTGTATTGAGATGTTTTTCTGCCACTCTTCAGTTTCAGTGTTTGGAGCTTCTGCAGTGATGAATGTGTAATTCAGTCTTTATGGTTTATTGTTGGTGATAAGTGTCCTGCCAGCGGCGGCCTGTGACGATCAGCAGACTGACGGCGCCTGCAGCTAAAAGCCGCTCTGATGTTTATCTGCTTTCTGCTCTGGTTCTGTTAGACGGACTGGATGTTCTGCTGGAAGCGGCCCACCGGGCCGAGCGGCAGGTCGGACACCAAAGTGGGCGAGTTTCCATCAAACAGAGGCTCATTAGCTTCATCACGTGACCAGCCTTTAGCTGCTGCTGCTTCTGCTTCATGTTTCTGTTCGTGTTTCCAGCTGCAGGAGAAAATCTGCGCTGATTTTATGTTAGAATAAATGTTGTTTTTATTGTTTTTGTGACTGGAGCTTCTTCAGAGTAAAAACTTTGTAACCTGGAGGCGTTTAAACCGCTGAAGCAGAAACACTGTTTGTACTGTAACCATGGAAACGACTTAAACCGGACTATCAGGGCGATTCATGAATGAAGCGGTTGGGAACCACCTGAAGAACACGATATTTAGTTTGTTAAAGGTCAATAAGAGGTCATGTTAATGTCTTCATAAATCTTAAAGATTTGACGTTTTTAAACTGCAGCTAATTAAACGAGTGGCTAAATGTAAGCTAGCTTCAGCGCTGAGTTCATGCTAGCTGCCGCGTCTGTGCTAAAGCTATGCTAACCATGGGTCTGGATGAAGATTTCTTTAAAGTCAAACGTTTTTGGGCGCAAAGATGACCAGTTCCAGTCTGAATGCTGGTCATACTGGTTGTACTCCAGCTCCGCCTCGGGACCGGAGGCTCCAGCGGCTCCAGCGGGCTGCGTTAAACTGTTGGCTTCATTTAAAACTCCAGTTTGAATTCACATTCAGAGTCACAGGAGAAAATATGAAGGTAATAAACAGCTGGAGAAAAACATAAACCCTGTGCAGGGTTTCAGTCGGAGCTAAAGACAAGATGAGATTAACCATCCGTCTGAACTTCCTGTCAGGTTTATGGAAATGAGCTTCTTTAAAAAGCTCAGGCAGAATCTCTCCCTTCAGTCCAACAACACCTGCATGCAGCTCATCATCATCATCATCAGGAGGAAGTTAGCCGTGATGCCAGCATGATGCTGCTGCTCAGCGCCGCGGCTGGAGGTTCATCTGGCCCAGAAGATCAAAAAAACGGTGGTTTGGCTGCAGGCTGATCAGACGGCGAGCCTCTGAGCTCGGACTGACCCGATGGCCTGGACCGGGCACCAGAGGCCTTTACGACTCGCTGCTCTGAGCGGCCATCTGCAGACAGAGTGATGGATGACCCCAACTCAGCCACACACACTCTGTTATCTCAGAGCGGCGCGCTGACAGGAAGGAAGTTCCCACAGCAGGGAAACTCCCAGTGATCCGAACCGTTTAGTTCACTTCATTCACGCTGACAGGACATGAAACAGCCGCATTTAGAGATTTACAGGCTGGAGGATTCAGAAGTCAGACTGGATGGATGAGGATGAAGAGGATGAAGAGTGGGACATTTAGTGCTGGGTGATGAAACAATAACGACATCTACTGTTAGAGAAACGTGATCAATATCCATAGAAAGCAGAGAAACACGTCTGATAAAATATTCAATAATTACACTGAACTTTGATCCAGAACCGCACAGCATTCTGGGAGATGTAGGCAGAGGAAAGGCTTTAGCCACTCAACCGCTCAAGGCTAGCTAAGCTAGCTGAGTAGCATCAACTATTTCACTCAGTCTTTGGTTGCCTAGCAACAACCTACTGGATAGAACGAGTCTCAGGTTCCCCAAAGGTCATAAAGACAGAAGAGGACTGGAGAGGGATGAGTGATTATCATCACGTCAGGTATCATTACAGAGCAACAAGGAAGAAAAACCCAAACAGAGCAGAGACAGAGAGGGATGAAAGGGTGGAAAGGGAATGGAAACTTCATTGACCAAATAAAGATCTGTTGGGTTTTAGTTGGTCAACAACAGGAAGTGAAGAGGATGAGTGGGATAAAGGGGTCACCTGGTTGGGGACGTGGAGGTTGAAGTCCAACCCACAGACAAACTCTGAATGATGCTCCACTGTGTCCAGGAGAGGCAGGCGACTGCCGAAGTCCCAAAACCTGAGGACAGAAACACAAACCCTCAGAGGGGGACGGGTGGAGAGGAGCAGGAGGGGAAACCTCCGGCGAGTTTATTCTGCAGAGTTCTGGAAAACTCCAGACTGATGCAGAAACAGGAGAATAACTGCAGATGTTCTGCTGGTTCTGATGAGCTGAAGCTTTTTCTGATTTGACACAATTCAGATTCTCTTTGGTTGTTTTATGAAACTGAAGGAAATTTTCTCTCCATTAGGTTCTTGACTGACTAGAACTTTAAAATATACATTGAAACATTTGGACACTGAAGAGAACCGAGTTAAAAACAGGAAACTACAATAATGGCGGCTGCATTGTGAAAAACCAAGAGTTGAGCTTTTCACACCGAGCTGCTGCTAGCTCAGACTGCGCCTGCTAGCAGCAGCACCGTCGTCATGGCGACTTGTTTTTCTGAAGCATGTGACCTCCGTGCGATTCCAACTTCCTAAAGAGCAACGTTGACATGAAGAGCAACGTTGACATGAAGAGCAACGTTGACATAAAGAGCAACGTTGACATAAAGAGCAACATTGACATAAAGAGCAACGTTGACATAAAGAGCAACGTTGACATAAAGAGCAACGTTGACATGAAGAGCAACGTTGACATGAAGAGCAACGTTGACATGAAGAGCAACGTTGACATGAAGAGCAACGTTGACATGAAGAGCAACGTTGACATGAAGAGCAACGTTGACATGAAGAGCAACGTTGACATGAAGAGCAACGTTGCTACTGCAGAATACATTACTTTTCACATAGATGCGTTTTATCTTTTTCAGGCCAAAATTTCGTCTGAAAACATGAGGTTGAATTAGAGTCAGTGAGTTGAATTCATGAATTTCATTTATTAAGACAGAATATAGCGCTGGTCCATTAGCATTAGCATGCTATCAGTTTGTAATTCCCTATATTAGCCTGTATCGCAGCTCAGGCAGCCAATCAGGCTAATTGAAAGACCGTTTCTCTTCCTGGTCCTGACAGAGCGAGAGAGTGTGTGTGTGTGTATGAGAGTGTGAGTGGGTGTGTGGGGGTGTGTGTGTGTGTGTGTGTGTGTGTGTGTGTGTGTGTGTGTGTGTGTGTGTGTGTGTGTGTGTGTGTGTCCTGACGCAGCAAACTCTCCCTCCAGACTCATCCACTTTGCAAATGCAATTAAATCATTTTTGGACCAGAGGGGGGCTGCAGGTTTCAATGGGCTCCATTAGTGCAGTATTAATTCTGGAACCACCACACACACACACACACACAGATGAGTGTGTGTGGCTCTGAGAGGTTTTCCTCACTGACTGATTGAGTCGTTGGTGTAAATCTCAACCCGTTTTTTTAGCTCAGCAACATTTTAAAGAAATGTGTTTAATTCCAATAAATGGTGACGTAGTTAGAGCAGACTGACGGCTCAGGCGCTACTAGATGGATCTTAGCGTTATTCTTTCACCATCGACCACAGAGTCGATCTGGTCTCCGGTTGTTGGTGCGCTTCCCTCGGACGAGCAGCAACGTGCCGCTAACAGACCCTCAGACTTAATAAGCAAAGTGCAGATCAGTTTTCTGGCTTAATGGATGCAGTGGCCATAAATACAGAAGTATTTCTATCGTAGCGCCGTTCAGAGGAACAATAACGACCTGCAGCAGGAGCCACTGCGGCGTTCACCGCTGGCCTACTGAGCAACGGTCAGATTCACTGGGCTGGAGGGACGACTGCATGAAAAGCAAAACAATTTCTACCAGCAGGTTCCGACCGACCCGACCGAGCGGCCGACCGACCGATCGAGCGACCGACCGATCGAGCGACCGACCGACCGACCGACTGACCCGACCGAGCGGCCGACCGAGCAGCCGACCGACCGAGCGGCCGAGTGACCGACCAACCGGCCGAGTGACCCGACCGAGCAAGCGACCGACCGACCCGACCGACCGACCCGACCGAGCGACCGACCGACCGAGCGAGCGGCCGAGTGACCGACCAACCGGCCGAGTGACCCGACCGAGCAAGCGACCGACCGAGCGGCCGACCGACCGACCGACCGACCGGCCGACCCGAGCGGCCGACCGAGCGGCCGACTCCCAAACCAACCAACAAATCGACCATCCAAGAAACCACCCGACTAACCGACCGACCTACCATCCATCCAACTGACCCACTCCACCCAAACTAACAGACCAGTTAACCATTAAACCATTAAACCGACCCAACAGGCTAACAACTACTAACCAACCATCATTGTTTGCTAGAGATGAAGGCGTCAGATCCAGGAGAGAAACCCAACCATCTCTAATCATGATATTTGATCATATTATTGATATCCATATCCAGCAGTAATTTGGCTGCAGGGATGTTAAATGTGGAGTGAAGGCATAACTATAATATTTAGGGAAATAGGGATCCTAGTGGAGGAAGCAGAAGCTGCTGAGGTGATTAAATGAGGTGAAAGGAGGTTTAATGAGTCCAGGTTGGGAACTAAAAGTCTCTTTTGTTTGCAGGTTCCAGGTAATTATTTAACATCTTTTGTGTTTCATTCAGTGGAACCGTCCATTCAGCCGCCGCTTTGTGCCGTAAATATGAAACCTGTTCAGTCGCAGCAGACCGGACCTGCATGCGGACCGAGATCTAAAGACCGACCGCTGAGAAAACAATCAGCATTTCCATGGAATATTTAGGGACGACGTGTCTGCAGGCTGCTTAGGCAGGAAATTAATGCCAACGAGCGCAAACTCACACAACGGCAGGGAAACGATGACCTAAAGCAAACACCATGCTTTATTCAAACATGGTGTCCAAACACCAAAGCATGGTGCTTGACCCCTGCGTTTCTGAAAACACAGGCGTCGTGTTTTCATTACTAAACACGAGCGGATGATCTTCATCCATCATGAAGTTTGTTTCCAAGCAGCCAAACTGTCTGTAACGTTTGGACCAACAGTCAGAAGATGGCCCTCTGGAGTCCCACGTTGAGGCTAAAATCCTGTTTTTACAGGTCAAACTGTCTCATCTTTAGGATATCTAGATGTTCAGACAGAAATCAGTCTTCACACCAAAACTCTCCCTTTTCCTCTGACTCTTCGCGATCTTTTCCTGACATACAGGATCCGACTTGGAGGTTCCTCAACAGACCATAAGACTTGTGGGATCGAGTTTTCACACGAGAGTTTGCACCGGAAACCATCCGGCGAAAACACAAACCTGCTGGAACAAGATCACCGTCCGACGATCTCACCCTGAAGAAGCTCACTGATTTTTGAGTAAAAGATTCTAGTTTGTGTTTTCATCCAAATCAGATGAGTTTTACTTGGACACCGTCTCACTTCCTATCAAGTTCCTGCGTAGTTTCACTGAAAGTGGACCTCAGGTCTTTCTTGGTTGGACAGTCAGAGGGAATGGCCAACGGTCAACAAGATCCCATTGACTTTAACGTGATCTAACTGTTGTGTACCTCATCAGACTAGATTTCCGTTTGATTGATCGGGTCTGGTGTGCCTTTGCTTTTACTCAAAGAACCGTTCTGCTGCAGACGTTCGATGGGTGTCAGAAAAGTGGAGTGACCTCCTTTTACTATGAAGGCAAGATGTTCCCCTGAACCCTGAGCACTCAGCCCGTCCGATCCTCTGAAGTGAGACGAGGACAAAGCTGAACGGACAGACGGACATGGAGCCGATTCAACCGGTAGCCAGCGTATCGTCACTAAGGACATTTGGCCGCTGAAGACTCCACCGCCTTCAGGACCACTGGTTTCAGAGACCAGCCACGTTCTGGTTGTTACATCCAACTGGTTCTTCATCCAGCTGGACGGTTCCGTAACCTGGACAGAACCGTTCGGTACCGGGTCACGAGCCTGTTCATCCCTTCGCTTTAGGAACGCCTCGATGTGTCAGAGATCAGCTGGACAGATAAAAACCATCAGAGAAACCTTCAGCCAGCCTGGAGGACGGATGACGACGGGTTCAAACAGCCGGTACAGAACTGAATTAACTTTAACGTAACTTTACCATAAACCGTCTCTGTTCTCTGCAGACTGGAGCAGAACGAAACTTCATGGACATTTGGTGAAACGTGAACATGTGAGCCGAGTGGGCGGCTCTGCTGCCGTCAGTCGTTATGAACGTTAAGCAGGAAATTAATGTTAACAAGCAGAAATAATTATCTAGAGCAAACACTCGGAGGAAACCTGAAGTCCAAACATCAAACCACCAGCCTGGCGGCCATTTTATCATTTTACTCATCATAAACTAACAATTAAAGCTTTAATTACTTAAATGATGCTGAATAGATTTTACCTGCAGGAAGAGAAACTGATAATCAGCGATCAATAAGTTTAACTTCTCCAGCTGACACTGGATATTATATTAATATATTTCACATATAAAACTTTAGTTCAGCTGTTAATTCATGTTTCCATATTCAAAAGAGGGCGGAGTTTTCTCTTTAATTATCTTTTTATTTCTCAATAAACAAAGACTGAATATAAAAATCTTGAAATAAATTGAAGTATTTTATTCATTTAATTCAAGAGTGAAATAATTTCATTAGCAATTAATAATAGCAAATATTATTAATCAATGTTAATAATTATATTTATTATTATTTATGTAATTTAACTTGTCAAGAAATAAAATAAAAAAATTGTAATTGACAAAATAAGCTCCCAAATTAAATAAGTAAATCTTAAATATGTATTTTGTTTCGTCTTTCTCACTGAGAAGAGAAGAACATAACTGTAAATAATAATTGATTATTAACTGAATAAAGTTTCAACTCCAGTTTCATGCAGATATTCAAGGAAATATAGATTAATCTCTACTTATTCTGGATTATTTCATATATTTATAATTTTTGTATTTTCTGGATATTTTCCCAGAGCAGCAGAGGCTGAAATGATTCATCTTCATCCCACACGCCATCAAACATCCTCATCATCATGGCTCCTCTGATGAAGGCTCCCTCCTCCTCCTCCTCAGATCATAATCGAATAAAAACACGAATCGTCTGCCACGTTTTCACGCTCTGCTCTCTGGACCAAAACCGGACAACATTCACTACAGACGGTCACTTTATGAAATGAAAATGTAAAAATTAGTTTCTTAGTGTACCAGCTGAATAAAGAACAGTTTCTGTGAACCCGGTGATCCAGAACACAAACAGAACCTCAGTCTGTCGCTGGTTCTGTTTTGCTCCTCAGTTTTTCTACTGTGGAAAAAATTTTACCGTTTTTGCTTCGCCAAACAAAATCACTTTAAGAGCCATAAACTTTGGACCCGGGTTAGAGGCTGCTGTTCTTTCAGACGTCTAAAACCGAACCGGAACCAGAACCGGAACTGGTCCGGAACTTACCGGACGGTGAAGTCGTAGGAGCAGGAGGCCAGGACGGTCCGACTGAACGGGGAGAACTGCGGAGAGAACCAGAGGCGGGATGAGAGGCGGGATCAGCAGAACCAGCAGGATCTTCTGGTTCTGGAGCAGAGACCCGGATCTGGCCGAACACGGAGCAGAACCTGGATGATTTCATCAGAAACATGGGGAATGTAGCAGGAGAACGGTTCTGATCCAGAGGACAGAGTGCCGACTCAGCAGCTGCCCGTCAGGCGGTTCTGCTCATTAAACCCAGTCCGGTTCAGAAACGCTGACAGAACCTTCTGGCCGCTCCGCTGATCCGGACCTTCTGAACCGTTCTGTGTTTAATCTGTTTCGGGTCCGATCCCCATGAGTCGGCCAATGAGACCCAGCAGAACCACCAGAACCGATCCATTAACGAGAGTAAATTATAGTTTAAAAGTAATAAGAATTTAATGAAAAAATAAAATAATTCAACTAATAAAAAGAAAATGTAATTCAGAGTTTTGACACAAGTTTTAAAGTTATTTTAATTAAGGGAAATAAAGTGATAAACTTCCCTAATTTCTTAGATTTGAAACCCGAAGTGGTGAGATGCTGAGGAGGAAGTTCAGTCCTGCTGGATCAGAAGAAGAAGACTGACGTCTGTGTGCTGAGTTGTGTTGAATCGTCTCATCGATTGGTGATGCGACAAGCGCTGCTACAGGAGCAGAACTCCAGCTAAACGGCCGAAAACCGGAGTTCAGCTTCTGCTTATCCACACACACACAGGCTAAAGTGTGTGTTGCTATTTGGGCCATTAAAGGGGGAGTTTTGATGCTGTCAGGACCAACAGGCTGTTCCTCAGTGTGAGGCAGCGGGATGGAGAGGGACAGAGCTGTGTGTGTACCTTGACCCTGCGGATGGCGTAGCTGTGTCCCAGCAGCTGATCGACAGGCCGTGTGATGTTCCTCAGGTCCCACACACACACGCTGCAGTCCACTGATCCTGTAGCCACCAGGTTCTGCAGACACATTAAAATAATCTGATTTTAAAAATCTGTTTTATTCTAACTTTGCTGAAAATGAAACCAGGTTAAACTGTGATCAGCCATCAAACCGAGTTCTGTGATCGATTAGTCGTGCCTGACCCACCTGGTCGTATTTGCACCAATCACAGCTCAGGATCTCAGCTTTGTGAGCAGGAACAGCCAATCGGCACGCAGCGGCCTTCACATCCCAGACTCTGAGCGTCCCGTCGCCTGAAAGCAGACGCAGGTTTTACCCAGCATGCACTGCGTCAGGACAGCCAAAGTGACAGCACGACACAGGATTACAGATTATTAATTTCTCCTCAAACTTCCTCCAGGATAATCCAGCAAAACTTCCTGACGACGTCAGAGCTGCAGCAGTGAAACAGATTAAATCTTTCACCTCCAGGCAACACGGGGAGCAGGAGGCTGGGATTACAGAACCGCAGGGGGCGTGGCTTAAAGGGGCGTGGCCAAAGATTGGCTCATGATGCTGCGTGTCTGAGCGGAATCAGGCCGACAAGTTTTACGACAAAACTGTTCATGTGGCTTAGATGAAGGAGCCAGAGGGGCGTGGCTTATAGGGTGATAGGGGCGTGGCTGATGGAGCCAGAGGGGCGTGGCTTATAGCCTGCTAAGGGGCGTGGCTGATGGAACCAGAGGGGCGTGGCTTATAGGCTGATAAGGGGCGTGGCTTCCTGTATGTCAGACATGAAGCAGGACGGAGCAGAAAACGTTTTAAAGTTTCTGCAGAGCAACATTTCTCAGACGGACTGAAGGACGAAAAGTTTCTCTGGTTTTATGAACCCATCTGACCCCAAACCGTTGCCGCCGGTTACCAGTCAGTGGGCTTCGCTTCATTACTAAACTAGCAGCTGAACATTTAAAAACTGAGATAAATGTGAATAAAACCTCAAAAGCTTCACTTGAGTTGATTTCTAAAAGTTTGATGATTTTTATTCCTAAATGTTCAGTTGGCCAAAACATGAACTGAGAGCTAAAAGCTGAACATGGCGACTGCAGGAAGTCCTGAGGCGGCGCCATGTTAGCAACCTTCATCCATCAGAACAACCCAGACTCTCAGCTGCTTCAGTCAGCCGCACTAATCAGTTTCTGATCGTTTGCTGCACAGAGGAGATTAAAGAGCAGAAACAAACATCAGATTAAACATTACAGTCGCTCCTCTTCCTCCTCTTCCTCACTCACACAGAGACGCCGCTGGGAGGACGAGCTGCAGCGGAGAACACGGCTACACCGCTAACCACCAGGCGTGTGTGTGTGTGTGTGTGTGCAAGTCCTCTGTTAAACCTGCTATCTGTGCTGCATCAGCAGCTTCTTTCATCATCACTGCTGTGAGACAGAACAACACACACACACGCCAACACACACACCCACACACACGCGACTCTGGAGATTTGCTTCCTCCAGCTGTTTTTGCTGAGGCGGCGTTTCGTGGCTCTGAGGTTAGCGGTGCGTTCTCGTTGTTGGAACCAGAGATGCTAAAGCTACATCGCTAACAGCAGCCAGGAAGCTTCTTCTCTGGGTTCATTTCTGCTTCCAATCAATCTGATTGGACGATGGAAAAGACTGTTGTTGTGTCCAAGCTGTGCTAACAGGAGTTACCCTAACCTGAAAGACGCTAACATGTAGCAGCTAGCACTAATGTCCACATTTCTAAAGAAGCTTCCTGAAACTCTTTGCTGACGGTTGAAGAATCTGAAGATTAAAATGGATAAATATCTAATTATTCATGAATTTAGCAGCAAAAAACGTTTTGAATTGAAAATGTTTCTGACTTTGTTGATATAATCACGATTGGTGTTTGGGATTTAAAAAGCAGCCTGGAAACCCCGCCCCTTCCCTCAGTCGCCTAGCAACCAGCACAGCCAGGAGGGGTGCAGTTTGGAGGTGTGTGTGGTTCCTGTTAGCCATCTGGCAACAGGAAGCTCAGCACTCAAGACAAGTGCTGCACATGCTCAGAACGGCCGTAGAGCCAGAGGAGACCTTCGACCTTCGACCTTTGGGTCGCTGTGCTGAAACTCATGATGTTTGCGACTTCTAAGCTCTGCTTAATCTGATCTAAATGGATTAAAGGCAAAAAGAGCAAACAGATGAAATATGAGGATAAATTCGTCCCACACAGAGCCGCTCTGATTGGCTGACGATCATCATCCTGACCAATCAGAGCGGCTCCCCCTGATCCTCCTGCAGATAATCCCCGCTTCTCTTTCATCTGCATGTTTTGAAACAGCCTTTATCTCATTAGCTGAGCGGCGTTGAGGCGGATGGCAGCGAGTGTGTAGGTGAGCAGGAAGCTGCCAGCCGCGGCGCAGCGCTGCCACCTTCACGGCTAATCCGCAGCAGCGTCGTTACCGAGCGAACCGCCGCGCCGCGCGGGCGGCATCAGAACAATCACAGGAACAAAACCGCCGTCAGCTGCTGAAAGGAGTTTGGAAACAAACGCAGCTCCGGATGCTTCACTGCTGAAGGCCTGGATGTTTTCTGGTTCTGCACAGCAGAGTTAGCAAAACTCAACAATCCTGAAACCTGAAAGCTGCCACAAAGATTCACTTCCTGGAGCAAATGAATGTTCAGGATTAGCAGTTAGCGTTAGCCTCAGCCAAACACCGTGTTGGCATCCGGTGGAACGACGACAGGAAATGACCCGCGTTGGGCCAGCAGCTGATGCTACATGCTAACCTTCGCTACATGCAGCCATGACATCACAGTGACCATCAGCTGGAACCTTTTCCTGGAACCGAGACCCAGAAAAGCTCAGAAACAAAGAAGCGTTTGTGGGAAACCGGGTCGCCGGCCGTCTCCTGAGCTGCACTCGGTTCTGGTGGGACCGGAAACCCATGTGACGCTGTTTCAACTGAACCAGAACCGGCCGGAACCGGGTCCACAAAGAGCCGCAGGGCTTCAGGGTTCTGCTGCTGCACCGGCCGGTTCAAAGGTCCAAAACAGAACCGGTCCGACCGGACCAGAACCCATCACACTGACCCAACAGAACCGACCCGACCGGACCAGAACCCACCACACTGACCCAACAGAACCAGAACCGACCGGTCCAGAACCCACCACACTGACCCAACAGAACCAGAACCGACCGGACCAGAACCCACCACACTGACCCAACAGAACCAGAACCGACCGGACCAGAACCCACCACACTGACCCAACAGAACCCGACTGGGTTTGAAACAAGAAAGAATTTTTTTTTTTTCAAAAAAGATTAAGAACAAAAACAGACAAAATTTTCTTCTTCCAAAAATAAATAAATATTAAACAAATAAGTGAAAAATGCAAATAGAAAGAAGGAAATAATGAAAGAAAAAAGTGATTCCAAATTTCCAAAGTATTCTTATCACATTAGAAAAATGGAAAATAATGAAAATCAGAAAAAGGAGCAAATTAATATATTTTCCTTAAATATTTAAAAAGTCATGATAGAAGTAAAATGTTGGAAAAAAACAGCGAAAGTCTTTTTGTTTTTTTAATTCAACTTTTTTCTGAGTAAATAACGTAAAGCCGACGGATCAGAACCCGACCCGGCTGAGCAGAGCAGGCCAGGACCCCTCAGGCCCGGCGGGACTTTCCGACAGAACCAAATGCTTTACACAATCATAAAATACAACGCAACTAGAAAACAAAATCAGATATCAGATACAAATTAATATACAGACACAATAAAACCAGGTGAAAAACGACGGTTCTTAAGAAGGAAGTTCTTGAGCCCAAAGGAAGATCCCGGCCACTGACAAAGCATCCGCAGCAGAACCGGCCCAGTTCAGCGCCGACGACCCGGATGGATCTGAATTCTGCCCTAAAAATAAAAAACCTAAAAGCCTAGAATCACTGAACTAGAGCTGAGCACGCCACACTTTTCAGATTCCATGAGTGAAAAATATTTAAGCCCTGAATCATTTCCTGTCAGATCAGGATTTACTTTCACGCTGCAGCAGCGCCCCCCTGTGGCCAAAAGGCTGCACCATCAGCCTTCACTGCTGAATGCTGGGAATTCTGGGATTCCTGACGGAGAGGCGAGAGCGGCGGCTGACCTGAGGCTGAAGCAATGCATCCTGGGATGTGAGGAGACCAGATGGAGCTGTAGACGACCCCTTCGTGACCCCTGAGCGTGGCCAGGGAGCGGCCCAGGTTCTGGTCCCACTTCAGGAGAGAGAGGAGCGTAATGGGTGGAGCCACAGTGAAGGGGCGGGGCCTCAGAGAAAGGGGCGGAGCCTCACCACTTTAATGGAGCGGTCCCAGGATCCGGAGGCGATGAGGTTTTCTGCTCTGGTCTGACTCCAGTCCACAGAGTAAACCTTCACACACACACCGGTCAGTCACAGCAGGGTGTGTGTGTGTGTGTGTGTGTGTCGTACCTCCTGTGTGTGCTCCTTGGCCACTTTCAGCGGAGCGCTCTGATTGGCTGAGTCCCAAAGCTGCAGGCTGCCGTCTCCGCCTCCCGCCACCAAGACGTGTTCGTTAGCTTCACTCCACGCAACGTCGAAGAGACCGTCACCCCACTGCCAGCTGACACACACACACACAGAGAGAGACACACACAGAGAGAGAGAGACACACACACACACACAGAGAGAGAGAGAGAGACACACACACACAGAGAGAGAGAGAGAGAGACAGACAGAGAGAGAGCGAGGGAGACACACACACACACAGAGAGAGAGAGAAAAGCCCAATAAAATCTCTGGAAGTCCTCCAGAAACTTTGAACATTAAAGTTTGCCAGCAGGAAGCTAAACTACGGTGGCTGAATGGAGCCAAACTGCAGCTAACATTAAAACGCACCAGAACAGGAAACAGAAGCAAAAACATCAGCAGGAATAAAACTGAGTCCACAGACGTTGGTCCTCCAGACCAGCAGGGGGCCGACTGCTTCATCTGGATCTACAAACTGAGGAACGACGGGATTTCAGAAGAAAGTTGAGTTCAGTGGAAGAAGGAAAAGGTTTTCTATGCTTCGTGGTTTTTACAATCGTAGAGAGCAGCAGCATATTTATGTCGCTAATATGGCCGACTCCAGACTCCCCCTGGTGGCCTGGAGGACTTCTGCTTTGTGTGGCTCGTTTTCCCTTTTGCTTGTTTCCTGTGTTTGCAGCGTTTATCTGTTGCACTCAGACTTTGTCTTTGTGCTTTTTGGATTTTGCATCATTCATTCTGTGTGTTTTCAGCTTTTCGCCACCACAGAAAACGAAATGATGAGCGGTCCAAGAGTTTTACACATTCTAACCCGAATCTGGACACATCTGCACTTCCTGTTTGTGGTAAAAATACAGAATGAAGGAAAGAATCCAGAAACTTACCTTCTCACTAAAACAACCCCAGTTTCAGTCTGATCCAGAACAAACAGAGAACCAGAACCTGCAGAGACACTAACATTATTATTATTACTAATTATTACTATTATTATTATTATTATTATTATTATTATTAATTATTATTATTACAAAGAGTTTACATACTTATATTCATTCATATATTCCCTTTACACTTAGGTCTTTTACTCTTGCATTCTGCAAGATAAATTATAATTAATTAATAATTATTTAACTTTATTTAGATTTCATAGTTTTTTTAAATATTCATTTAAAATATTTCAGTTTGTATTTTATTAGGAAATCAGTCATATTGAGTCACCTAAAACTGATCTTACCTTCTGCAGTAACTTTCTATTCTTCATTATATTAACAATTATTATTATTCTCATTAATGTTGTAATCTGCATTTTTAATGTAATTTTACTCATATGTTCATTCATTTATTTTACTATTAATTTTGAGTTTTTATATACACTTTAGATTTATTTTTATTTTTCTCATTTCTACTATTTTTACTGATATTATTTACCAAATCTGTTTTACACTGAATTTTATATTTTAATTGAGCATTTTTATATTCTTTCTTTTCATTAAAATGAAATTATTATCTAATCTTAAATATTTGTTGAGGTTATTTCTCTCTGATTATATTTCGTGCAAATCTTTTCCAGGAAGTGGGAATCACAGGAAGGAAACCAGGTTCTGCTTCTGACTCATAAAGTTTCAGATAAATTTTACATTTTGTTGCTGGTATTTATTTCTGTATGAACCGTCATCCTCTGGTTCCTGACGTTTCCGTCTCTCCGCACTGACCAGTTATTCCGTAGTACTGGGACGCCGCGCAGGCCAGTCGGTTCGGGAGGAACGGCGACGCCTCTACGGCGTAACCATGGCGACCAGCACAGCGAAACACCTTCATCGTCGTCATCAGATGCTGCAGAGGAGATGAGATCGTTAAAGTTCAAAGGAAAAATATAGAAATATTCTGGAGGATCAATAATTAATTCATCGAAAATGTGACCAACGTGATAAACAAGCTGGTTACAAATAACCTGAGAGAAAAACCAATAAAACTTCCCTCTTCATTTAATTTGCCTTTAATTTTGAACTGCAGTAATTTATTAATAAAGTTGATTTTTATTGTTATTTTTTACCCATATACTTATTTTTGTATTATTTAACGTGTTTTTTTCCACAATATATTTTGAGAAAATGATCCAGGTAATATCAGATTTAAACCTTTTTCATATTTTCTATTCAATCTGAGTCAATTTACAATGTTTTTATTTATTTATTTCTTCCTCAACACAGAAAGATACAACTGGACAGCAGGAACTCAGAGTACAGAATTAATTTGTAAAGAATTGTTTAAAATAAAAATATGATAACATATTAATATAAAGTTTTTGGCAAAATACACTTTTAAAAACCACAATGCAGAAAATAGTAAACTGTATTTTTAGAAAACATAAACAATTAGATGATAAACATTTACAGAAAGTTTTATAAGTATACAGTAAATAATGCTACAAGAAAATGCAGGATTATTTTTAATCTGTTATTTTTGTTCCATTTGTTGTATTTCAGATCCCAAAGCTGAGTTTACTGCGGCTGCGCAGAAAATACACTGCAAACACGTCAATGACTTTTTTCAGATGAAATCATTCGAGTCTCAGGTTTCTGTTTCTAACGTTAATCTTAAAGAACCAATAATTAACTGAACTGCGTTTGATACCAGGAAAAATCCCAAGTCCGTCCGAACTCACCGGTTCCGCCTCAGCGTCGCTTTTAACCGTAAAACGTTGAAGAAAACCGTTTAAAAGTGAACAAAAAGGAGGTTTTCCACATGGAATCAGATCCTCTGCTGCTCACATCCTCCACTCGCTCCTCCAAAAGCTGCACAGCTGCAAACACTTCCGTGTTTTGATCAGCTGACTCGATAACCCGGATGAGACATTTAGGACGATCTCTCTTTCTACCACTAGATGGTGCCATTTCACACAAAAACAATAAACCCAGAAGCTCTGCAGATCTACAGCAATAAATACAAAATCTCTTTCCATTAGACAAAGAACTGATTATTAATTAGTCTGTTATTCAGTGATTTTCTATCATTTAACTCTGTTGTGTATTTTGAGGCATTAAGTTTAATTAATTTGCAGTTATCCAACTGGGAAACACATCAGAGCACTGGCATTAAAATCTGACTTTTCAGAAAACTGTCGGCCCAAAAGAGACACAATCCTCCTGGAAACGGGAATACATAAACAAAATGTTACATTTACATAATCGGTAGATAGTTAGTTGAAATGTTTTAATTTTAAATACACATGTAAATAATAAATCAGTATTATTAAAATTACACCAAAATGTTACAATTTGTACAGAAGTATGAAGATAGCACCCCAAACAACAGATTTAGAGAGTTTATCTGCCAAAGAAAAGTTGATTTGAAGTTTAATGATTGTTTTAGTTTCACCTGCTGGCCAACAGTAAGAGAGAGAACATTTACTCATCATAAGCAGGATGAAAAGTTGTTTTTATGTCTTTTCCACTAAATTCAGCTGAAAGGGGAAGTTGCCTTGAATGAACACATTTATAAATCTTTGTTGGGACCCAAACCCCCATAAATATGGTTGTTGTTCATGCAGTAGCAGCTGTAGAGTCCAGTTTACAGAAAGCTGAGGTGGATTCATGTCAGCACAACAGATTGGCTGCAGCTCCTCCCTTCTGGAAAGTTTCAGCTTGTTATTTATTACTTTATTTCCAGTGGAGTAAAATAAAGCCAGGCTTCTCTCCTGAGCATCAGATGTGACTCCTGTCCTGCTGCTTGACCTCCATGTGGGAGCCGGCGGAGCGGCGTGGGCCCGGCTACAATGAGACGCTGTGTCCCTGCAGCGCGGGGCAGAAAGTCAGGTCAAACCACCCTGGGAGCGCAGGCCTGGGAAAACCAGGGGGAGGCGGGCGGAGGCTGCTGCTGGCGACTTCAGAGAGCAAAGAGCATTCAGCTTCCCTAAATTAATTTCTCCAGATAAATTCTAAACAGTTAAACTTCTTGGCTGTTTTATAAACTTCCAGTTGAACAAAGTTCAACATCTGTGTTGAAGTTTGATTGTAAACTGTTAACAATTCTTCAAGAAGTTTATATCAGAAGTTTATATCCATGCTCTTAATTTGAAGTCCGTTATCGCAACTGGTATGGCACTTTTTATTCTTAGTTTCCATTAAATACTGTATTGATAGCATGTAGAATTAGCGACCACTAATTACTATTTTGCAGTAGCACTTTAGCATTAACTTAAGCTAACTACCATACTGTTGTAGTACTTTAGCAGACCTGAAGCTTGTGATTAGTGTATTAGGGCTAATACTGTTAACTTTTTAGCTAGCGGTGAGCTGGTTCAAGATAAACTGGGGGCTCGTCCGGGATTCGTGATGATTTATGTCACTGGCTTTGGACTGCGTGTCCGGTTTGCATCTGACTGCATGCGCTGTGACGCTGATGCTGCGGTGGGTTGGAACTGAAACAGGCATCGATAGAAATGACCATCATGCATCTGTGATGAAGCTGTTTGGGTCTAATTTCCAGAACTTTGTACTGGACAGCAGCTGCAGTCGGATCAGGCAGATAATCTTGGGTAAACCTCCTCCGTCGGTTTGTGGCCATCAGGTCTGAAGGTGACTGTCGTTCTGTGCGATCTCTGCTGACCGGTCCAGAAAACAATGAGCGCCTGTGAGCAGAACCGGGGAATAAAGCCGCCTTTCAGCGCAGAAACACACCAACACCCTCCGATCCGTCGCTGAGGTTCTGATCCTTGAACAGCTTCTCCTCAGGTTTTGATGGTACTGGAATAAAAGATCATCATTCTGCTTCTCAATGCATCTCTGTCTGTTTTTAAATGTTTTTATTTTCAGCAAACTTTTTATATGCCAGATATTCTAAATGATAAAAAAGGAGCATTTTGATAGGTGGAAAAAGTAGCAAAGCCTGAGAATAATTCATCTTTAGTCACTTTGAATTGATAATAAACATAAATATTAAACATTTACTCTGGTAGGAAAGAGAATTGAGTCTCCATGTTCTTCATTCTTCCAGTTTGGTATCCGATCAATTTCAAAGTAAAATTTCCAGGATTTTTTTTCCCTCAGGCAGGAAAAAGACACCTAAATCTCCGGCGTCGACCCGATGCAGCGGGAACATCACCAGCCTGCAGGGAAGCTGCTGCTGCAGTCAGCTTTGCAGAACTTTAGTTTATTTAGCATCAGGAAACTTCTTGTTTCATGAAAAACATCTTGTGGCTTTTATTCATCAGTTTCTCGATATCTTCCAGGTTTATATTTATTAGGTTAATGCTAAAAGCTTAAATGTGTCTCTATTAACCTCTAGTTGAGCAAAGAGATGAAAAGATTCTGTTTTATATTTTTCTTATGGCCCCTCAAAACCCCCCTCATATGTAGCCCTGGGCAACTGCCCAAAGCTTTTCCTGTTGCCACAATGCTAACAATGGCTACTAGCGTTCTGGATTCATCATGAGATTAGGCCATTTTAGGAGGAAAATGTGTCAAAAATGGAAATAAAAATAGATTTAATGGGGAAAAAAAGACACTTTTCATAACATAAAAGAAAAATGATTTATGTGCACCAGCCTTTTTCTGTTCATGTTTGTACTTTATTGGACAATATGCAAGAAATCAATCAAATTTGAATTATAAAAAGAAATGTTTTACTTTTCTAACCTAGAAATGACCTTGTTGTTTTCTCTGCTAAAAGTTTGAGGTTTTGGTGGAAATGTATTTATTTTTACCTGCAGTGACCGGAGTTTGATGCGCCACCTGGTGGTTCATGTACGTGTTTGTTCTTCCGTTCATCTCATTCGTCTGTTTGCTAAATTTTTGCTATTTACTCAATAATGTTTAGAGACAAAATGAGGAGCCAGGAGAGGAAACGGAACTGCAACACAGATGTTGAACTTTATCCAACTGAAACTGAACTATTTATTTAGGGGAAGCTAAGTGCGCTAAATAATTCAAAGCAACGCGCTAAGCTAAAAGTTAGCGCTGCTGTTCACAAAAGTGTCTTACTTTAGATTTTTGACTCTAGGCTCAGATAATGGGAACAAATGTAAAGAAATGTTTTGCTGAAGTGTGACTAAGGCGGAGCAGAACCTGCTGACAGGAGCGTCAGCCCGGTTCTGGTTCTGGTGACCAGAACCACTCACCGTCCTCCGCTCCTGATAAGGCCCAGACAGATAACCGGAGGAATGCGGACCTGCGATCCGGCAGCCGGACAGAGAAGAGAGAACACCGAGGTGTTCAAAGTGGGGGGCGAGGGCCGTCTGCGGCCACAGCTCAGGAGGAACGTGGGACAGAACTACCACTTTTACTTTAAATCCACAGCCTGGTGACTCGGCTCTGCTTCCAACCGCTGGTTTTAAACTGGACTGAAGGCAGGAAGTGTCTTCAAACCCAAAATAAGAAGCAAACTGGGAAAAATATGTTTTTCACACGAAAACACATGAGAACAAAAACTGATTGGGAAAGAAAAACTTTTTCTTACAAGTTTGAAAAATGATTTAAATTTAAAATTGAATTTCTATTCTGGATAATTTCCTCTGTTAATCTCAGAGATTTATTCTGTTTTCTCATTTCTGCACATCGGAAACAACAAATGTTTATGGATTTATTAAAGATTTGTTTGGATTTTTTCTTAAACTTTTTGAGATCCAAGTCAGAACCAGCAGAAACATACGATGCTTTCATTCATCTTCTCAGATGTTAATCAGATTATTCTTTATTTGGTACCAGTTCAGGTCCAGTTTGTTTCGATCGGCAGCATCTATCTCTGGTTCTGCTCGACCCGGTTCTGGTTCTGGAGGGTTTTAAGTGTGTGTCGACAGCGGCCGGTGAGCCGAGACGATCTGCTGCCGGCTGCAGGCGCGATGAAGATGAGGGGAGATCTTCCTCCTGCTCTGTGAGGCGTTCAAGTGTTCGGAGATTACAGAGCGCAGCGTCTCCAACACGTCGTCACCTTCATCACTGCCTGGATAACTCCTCTTCCTCCTCCTCCTAACAACATTATCCATAAAAAGTGGCGTTCAATGACCTGAGTAAATTGTGGCATTTAGAAGGTTTTCGTATAAAGATGTAAAAAGTGCCGTTTTGAAGGCATTAAGTAGTAAACTGACATTCTTTGCATGACTTTTCAGCTGTAATCAAATTTGGCACTTTTCGCTTTCCATACCTTTCTGTCGCGCGCGCTCCCACCCTGAAGCAGAGGAGATGGTTGAGTGCGCGTGCGCGTTGCTCCGTGGGAAAGCTCCGGCAGCAGAGGATGAGGATGAGGATGAGGAGGATGAGGAGGAGGAGGGGAGGACACGGCGGCCGTCAGCCCAGTCCGCTGCCGACACGCAGGCTCCCGCCGCGGGGTATTTACCGGAGACACTCCGCTGGAAGATCCGCTCCGGATCCGAGAGAGAAGTTCTGATTCCTGGAGGAAATCCGGAGGAGATTCCTGATTCCTGAAATCTTCCGGGAGTCTGACGGGTTCGGGTGGTCCAAACCCGGATGCCGGCTTCGGGTCTCCTCCGGCTCTGACCCGGCTCTCCCCGGGGACTCCGGCCAGCTCTCCCCGCCGCCGGGCGCCATGAAGCGGCCGTGTGAGGACAGCAGCTCGGCCCGTGAGAGGCTTCCTGCGGGGTGAGAACATCCCCGTCCTCCCTGGAGAACCTTTCACATCCCATCAGTAATCATGACTTAGGAAAGTAAAAGTACATTAAAATTAAAGACAACAACTTGTCATTAACTTTTCTGCTTTTATAAGAAATATTTCATCTTTATGAAAACCAAGCGTTGATCATTTTATTTATTTCGCAGAAATTCTCCGAAATATTTCATATTAAAGTACAAAAAATATCATTTTAAAAACGGCATAATTTAACATTTCGGCTTTATAATTTCAGGATTTTTGCAGCTGTGTGATCCTTCATCATTACTGTTATTAACTTTTTTAGTTTTTCTTTGTGAAAAAGCAGATCTATGAATTTGTTCTCATAAATGTTAATTTAATTGGTTTAAATTTTTCCAAATTCAAAAATACTTTATTGATCCAAAGGGAAGTTTAATGTTGTTAATATTAATTCAGATTCTTCAGAGATAAAAGAGTTGCTAATGTTATTTTTTAGGAAGTTTGTTGTAAAGATGTTTAGAAGTTTATATAAGTTTATAAATGTCTTTTCAGTTTGTAGGTCCAGAAATATGTATGCAGACATAATTATTCTTGCTGCTTCATTTATTTTTTCATGTTTATTAGCAACTCCAATATATTTAGTTACTAGTAAATAATTTCTGTTTTACATAAATCAACTTGAAAAGCTGTAAATTATGTTATTTTTTGGTTCTAAAACAAATAATTAAATCAAACAGAATGTTTTTTATTATGTATGATTTATGCAGAAAGGATTCAGTGATACTGAGATCCGACACTGACAGTTAAAATGTTAGTAATCAGAATTTGTTTTCATATAAAATGTGGAATAAACTGGATTTATTGTTTAAAATGCCAAACATCATTTTAAATGTTTAACCAGAATCAGCTTAAATGTTTACTGGCAAACAAAGAAACTAAAAATGTTTGTTTTGGACAAACTTTGCGGTTTTATCTGAGATTCCTGGTGAAATTAGGGATTCAAATCTGCTGCAGATTCCAGTGATCTCTGTGGATTTCCTCTGCAGGGATCCGGTCGGACGCGCGTCTCCAGCGGCGCAGCTGATGGCGAGGAAGCGGCGCAGAGGGGTAGGTTGGCGGGTCGGTGGGCCGGCGGGTCGGCGCCTCGCCGCGTCCCCAAACCTCCGACGCTCCTTCAGTTTCCTGTCGGTTCCAGATCATCGAGAAGCGGCGCAGGGATCGGATCAACGGCAGCCTGTCGGAGTTACGGCGACTCGTCCCGACGGCCTGGGAGAAACAGGTCAGCCTGACCTTTGACCTCTCAGCTCCCGTGTTTCTGATGCAGCAAAATGAACAATAATCACATTTTCTGGAGACAATCATGATTTATCACATTTTTAATCTCTAAATTACCAGTGAATTTTAGTTTTACAATTAATAAAAGGACTTTATTTTTAAAATACTTTTATTTCAAAAAATTGTTAAAAAATCAATTTTTTATTACAAAATAAAAAATGTTTAAATTCTTTATTTTTTATTTTCTAGTTTTAAACAGAGTTAAATGATCACAGATGAAATGATAAATAAATCTAAAGTTTTACTGGATCTTAAACCAGGATGAATCTGGTTTCCCACCTGAAAACCGTTTTAAGGTTTTCTGATGTAAACTGAACATTTTATTCCTCAGATATTTTTGAAAAATGGATCCATGAATCACAGCGCAGGACGGAGCCCTGAGGAACTCCGTCTGTCGTTTACTAGAAATATGTTTTTTAGAAGAAAAGTGGAAATCAGAACTTTGATTTTCTTATGAAATGAAACTAGAATAATCAGTTTAAACAGCCAATCACCAGCTGAGAGAAAAACTGACAACATTTGAAATAAAAACACTTTTTGAGAGAATTTTCAATCTGTTAGCATCAGAACGGCTAACGGCTAACGGCGCTTCCTGCAGGGTTCTGCTAAACTGGAGAAAGCCGAGATCCTGCAGATGACCGTGGAGCATCTGAAGACGCTGCAGGCGGGAGGGACAGGTAACCACGGCGACGCAGAGACACCTGCAGCAGGTGGGGAGGGACAGGTAACCACGGCGACGCAGAGACACCTGCAGCAGGTGGGGAGGGACAGGTAACCACGGCGACACAGAGACACCTGCAGCAGGTGGGGAGGGACAGGTAACCACGGCGACGCAGAGACACCTGCAGCAGGTGGGGAGGGACAGGTAACCACGGCGACACAGAGACACCTGCAGCAGGTGGGGAGGGACAGGTAACCACGGCGACGCAGAGACACCTGCAGCAGGTGGGGAGGGACTTCAGCTGCTCCTCCAGCTAGCAGTGCTACCACTTCCTGTAGAGGAGTGAACACTTCCTGTATGAGAGCAGATAAATGTTCAACAGGAAGTGATGTCATGTAATTTTATTTCTTCAGGAGTTTTTTAGCATTAGCCGTTTGGCTAACAGGTTTGTGTATTAATATTTCTGTTCCTGTAAAAATGAATAAATTCAAAATGGCCGTGTGTGTTGGTCAGGTCAGCAGGAAGCACTGGCGCTGGACTTCCTGTCTCTGGGCTTCAGGGAGTGTGTGAGCGAAGCGTCCTGCTACCTGAGCGCCGTGGAGCCCCTGGACTCCTGCGACGCGCTGCGGCGCCGCCTGCTGGCCCACCTCAGCTACTGCGTGGCCCAGCGGGACGCCGCCGCCATGACGGCCCGCCTGCAGCCCCGCCCTCCCCCCTACAGCCACTGGATGGCGGCGATGCGCCCGCCGCCGTACGGACCGGAAGGCGGCGCCCCCCAGAGGCGGGTGGAGTTGCTGCAGCACGGCGTGACCTCCAGCTCACCTTCACCTTCCTCCTCCTCTTCCTCCCTGCTGCCCCCCCCGCCCCCCGCCCCCCTCTTCTCCTTCTCCGCCTCCTTCCCCATCGCTCTGCCCTTCCCCCCCCCCTCCTTTTCCTCACAGCCCCCCCACCGACCCTGGAGCTCCGAGGTGGGGGCCTTATGACCTCTGACCCCACCAGCGCTTCCTGTCCATTTCTGATGGTTGACCCACCGTTCTGCAGAACCAGAACCAGAACCAGAACCACCTTTACATCCGTTTCACTGTTCGTCTAAAATCTGTTTCCAGTTTTAATGTGAAATTCGGTTCTGCGATGGAGAATCAGAACCAGGCCGAGAAAAGAAAAGAGAAGAAAGTCGCAATAATGCAACAAAATAATACAGGAATGAATTCATCATGTCACCAAATGAAGGAATGAATGAATTCTTAGCCTGTCAGGGTATGAAAACTTCTGACCGCCTGTTTGCTTTTAGTCTAAATCACATTAAACGTTTTAAAATAATCGATGATCTTCTCGTTTTAACGCCTGATGTTTCAGCCGGGTGTGAAAACTTTATCCACTTTGCTTCCTGCTAATAAACAGAAAACCTGGAACCGTGTTTGTGATCAGCAGAACTTCTGCTGCGTTTTGTTGAGCCTTCTGGGCCACCGTAGAAAGTGGGTCTGTTTCAGACCAGAGCACCCAGTACAGGTCAGGGTTTAGAGGCTGGGATGAAACCAGTGTGGAAGGACGTTTGAGTTTGTTAAAGAGTGGAAATGTGGGCGTGCATGCTGCGTTAGCGCGTTAGCGCCAGCGTTCCGCGGCAGGAGAACCTCCAGGCCGTCCTCTGACGGGATCTCGGATTTGCTCTCGTATCCCAGGAAGTAGAGGCTGAAGCTCATGGAGGGGAAGTCGGTTTCCTGCAGCCCAGACAGGAAGTCAACGCCTGCTGCCTTCAGAGACCGTAGGAACTGTGAGCGCTCACGTCATGCCCAGGACTCTGGTGTAGAAGTGCAGGGAGCGGCCGGGCCCTTCTGTTGTTCTGAGGCCATTTTAAACATCACGGTTTAATAATAATGCAAGAACACAAAGATCAATCAACCCTAAAGTCTAATGAACATTTAACTCTGGAGTTTAAGACTTTTTCAATATCCAGAATAAATCAAACAACAAATAAAATGAACTATGAAATCTTCAAAACTAAATTAAAATAGGAAGCAGCAGAATGAAGAGCAGAGGGGAAGACGGGCTGCGGCTGCGGTCGTTACCTTGGTGACGCCGGGTCCATCGGGGCAGGCGGCGGACGCGGCGTCGTCCGACAGTCCTCTGCCCGCCATGACTGGTGATGATGATCTTCCTCCGGCTTCACGATGCCTTCAGGTGCTGCAGGAATGTGGAGAGCCGTGAAAACGACCAGACACACAGACTGTGCAAAAACAGAAAAATCTTTCAAAATAAATACATTCACAAAACTGTGTAGGTTTGAGTTTAAGTTCATTACATTAAAATAATAAAATAAATATGTCAACATTTTAAAGATGCTAATAAATTCAAATTTTACATTTTAAGAAAACATTTGCACCTAAATTTGGATCAATTCTGATCAAACACAAAGTTGTTTTAAATCAAATCCAAATTCCTACATGATAACGGGTAAAATTTCAGAATAAAAGCCTTATTTAATGGTCTCAATTCAACAAAAACATTTCATTAGTGGTTTATCTTTACACTCTAGAGCTTAGGAAGCACTGCAGCAGGAACTTTTTCAAACAAAATGGATTTTCCTGCAGAATTTCACCTTTTTGATAGGAAACAAAGTTTCTTAGACAAGAAGATGTTTCTCATTCATACACAATATTTTTCTAAAATATCAAGACAAATATTCCAATATTTTTCAAAATCATTTCTGTAAAGTCTTTACTCTGATTTCTCTCTGATGCCTTTATTTAAAACAGGAAACATATGGAAACAAAATAAAACAGACCGTAGAAAACAAGACATAAATTATTAGCAAACTATAAATGTTAAAATTTAATAAAGTTGTAGTCTTTAAAGGGGAGATATAATCTGAAATGAAATTAGCATTGTAGCTTTAGCTTCTGCTAAATATCATGTTTTTACAGCACTTTAATGTTAGCATCTAATATTAAAGTTAGAAGCAAACATGTGAACAAGTGAATGCACTTTAGCATTCAATTAACCAATTACCATGTAGCTCTTTATCATTAGCTTCCCTAAATATTAGCCTTGTCCACCATTGACAATTAAGACATTCTGAAACATGTTCAACCACTTAAATCAAATTTAGAAACAATAATCTGATATTTCATGTTTCATAAGACAAACTAGCAGAAATAAAATCACAAGGTTTCCAGGACAGAACCTGATCCCAGCATTCAGGAGGAACCTTCTGGATTCTGGCTCAGGTTTCACCCGCATCTCATCTCAGCTGCTCAGCGGAGCGTCCCGGGGAAAAACCTCCGTCCCATCTCGCTTCCGGACCAGGACGAGTCCAGACACGAAACCAGGCCGACAGGAAACTCAGGCCGGGTTTCAAACGGAACACCGGATCCTTCAGTTGCAGTAACTTGGTGTCCCCATGAGGTGGCAGCACCGAACAGCAGATGGATCAGCGCTTCAGTTGTAGAAGAAGAAGAGGCTCTGGCCGGGTCCAGCCTTACAGACGCTTTGTTCCCAACTCTCCTGGAGAACGGAAGATTTTAACAGAAAAAGCGGAATGTCGGATATAAAACGCGGCATTTTCTAAAACATCGAGAAAAATATACAAATATTCTTTCAAAAGTTCTGAATTTAACAAAACCCTGAGCGCACTCCCGCTAATCCTTCAATTAGCACTTTTGGTAACTTTGAAAGCATTTAGCACATTTAGCTCCACTGAAGTTATTTTCCGGATAAATTCTAAAGCACTAATTAACTTGGCTGATTAACTTGATTTGGAAACTTTTAGTTGAATAAAGTTTGATTCCTGACTTAAGAATTCTTTGATTAGACATTTAAATTCATGTTTTTATTTTGACATTTACAACGCCCATCCATCCATCCATCCATCCATCCATCCATCCATCCATCCATCCATCCATCCATCCATCCATCCATCCATCCATC
>CAEGAE010015662.1:0-43624 GCA_903067095.1 Girardinus metallicus | reverse complement strand
AGGAGAAGCAGCATTCAGCTTCTATGCACCACAAATCTGGAACAAACTTCCAGAAAACTGTAAAACAGCTGAAACACCGACTTCCTTTAAATCTCGACTAAAAACCCACCTGCATAGAGTTACATTTGAAACGTAATCAATTACAAATTTAACAAGTCAAGTGCCAAAATTGGCACTTGACTTGTTAAAATGTTTCAATATTGCTCAACTCTGTGTTTTTGTGTTTGTTATGAAGTAAAGCACTTTGAAATGCCCTGCTGCTGAAATGTGCTATACAAATAAAATTTGACTTGATTTGATTTGAAAAATGTGGTTATAGTTCTAAAAAGGACTGACTCAGGGAAACTGAATAAAAATGGATGCCACTGTTTATTTGTCACATAAATACTACATAAAGTACATTAAAACTTGTGGTTGCTACACCACAAAAAGCAAATTATCTGGAAGAGCGCAATTACTTTTGAATATAAAGGTTAAGTCTTCACCTGTTTTCTTACACAATACAAACAACAGTGCAGATTTGAGTAGAGAGGGCTAATAAACTTAATTAAATCTAAAGAATTTCCAGCACAATGTTCTTTTTTTGACGTTCATCCTGGACAAATACGGAACATTTCAGTAAAACAACAATCTCATGAGTCACAAAACACAACTTAACTCTAGCTCGAGTAGAAATAATCTTGTGCTCTGTGATGCTTGCAGAAGTCTCCATTCTAGCAACCCCCCCCCCCCTACAAAGCTGTTTTATGTGTCATTTAAAGCGGCTGCATGTGACACCAGAAAACTTTGTTTATTCCACTGACAGCTTGAACCAGAACCCTCCACATGACCCCTGAGAAGCAAAGGTCCGCCAGCTAACAGCACAGCAATACTGTTGGATGGCTCCGGATGCCAACACACGCACACAGCATGACTGCACCTGCAACATCACGGGTCTGCACACCTCTGTTCGCAGCTTTCTCACATAGGTTGATCGCACACTGTTACAATATACATATTGCAATAGCTATTCATGCTCAAAAATATGCAAACAAAACAATATTTTAGATTCTGTGTAGCTAAAATTTGGGTTTCTCACGACTGCTTCTTTTTAACCTTCACAAAACCTGAGCTAAATAATATCAAGCAGCCATTAACTCTAGTTTAAAGGTTTCGCAATATCCTAAAAAAGGCAACACTTTGGCTTATTTTCACTCACTTAAAACTATAATGGAGCTGACAGATGTATTCGCTGCGTTAGCTTAATTGTACACTGCTAACTTCACAGCATTTGACGTTAGCTTAACAACGCTAAGTTTACAAACGCAAGACTAAGTAGGAGGTTCAGTGGTTTAAAACAAATTATAACAGGTAGTGGAAATAGAAATTAACTCCCATGACTGTCTTCAGTTGGAGCATTATGTGGTATGTAAACATGTTTGAACACTTTCAATTTGCAGCTAGCTGCTAACTCACTCCAAATGACACTGACGTGACAGCTCCTATGGTTGCTTCGTTTGTTTTTGGGTGAGCACCGCTGGGGCGGGCGTCCATGAGACAAACTCGGTGTTTCATATGTTTCCGCCCGGCGGAGCGAAGGGGGAATAAAAAACGTTCCCCTTAACAGCTATGTAGGAGCACAGCTACATGCTGCTGAGCCCGTTTAGCCTCCAAAGCTAGTGCTGGGGTTTAACTCTCCCTAGCTGTTTATGACCGTTTCCATGATAACAACCGCTTGATTTTGGGGGGAGCATTTTGCAAACCGGCTTAAATTATCAGAGTGAGACTCACAGACAGAACACTGATGCGGAGAGGGGCCTCCAACAAGCACGCCATCTCTCTTCCTCCAAGCGGGCGCCCCAATCGGCGCAGCACTCCGCGGACACTCCGCCCCCCAGAGCAACTATGAGCGGCTTTAAAAAGTAACGGCGGCCGTCCCAAGGGGCTTTCCACGAGCTCTCCTGTCCTAATAACGCACCAGAATCCTGTGTAAGTTCGGCTGTAATAATTATTACTGGACACAGAACAAAACAGCACTGGTTGTGTCGGCGAGCTGTCTGACAGTCTGTGGCTTTACCACTTAGGTAAATGTTGTTTATAAGAGTGACGTAGGTGTCCTCCTTTTCAGCCCGATTCGATACGTTACCAAGATCAAACCAGCGTCAAAATGAAAACAAAGCTAGGAAATCCTCATTAGAATATTATTTTTCATCATGTATGATATTTAGAAACATAAATCTTAAACAATAATAAAAAAAATTTAATCATCACATTCATGATGAATCTGCTTCTGAGTCTAAAAACATGCTCAAAGAGAACTGCGCATGCGGGTTGAATGGTAAATGAAGGTGGGAAAATTCGTTCTATCGCTTTCAACTGTGGATTAGTAACAAAATGATGTGTTTTGAAGAAATTTAGAACCTCTATGGACAATCCCTGGAGACCAGTAACCGCCTCAGCTAAAACTTGATTCACGTATGTACTGAATTGCTACACTTCTGCTTCTGTCGTTGCGTTGTTTCGTCTCACAAGGTATTGCTAGCTGAGGCGTGCTGTGTTTGGTTTGTTGCTGTAGAACTTGAGCTACTACTAATAATCTGGCTGCCAGAATGGAAATATATTTTTTAATAAATTAGGCTATACTAAAGCTACCCTTTTGATAAATAGCCGCGCCAAGTCAGACAAATACTTTCATATTCACGTTCTTAAGGCATTTTAAGTCAGTATTTGCTTGCTTTGAATATATTACGTACACTTTAATTTGTAGGTTGTCATTATCAAAAACTGATAAACTGCGTGCAAAGGCTTAGAATACCTAAGACACAGACCATGGTGACGTCATACTATGAAACGATTACAATGGTTTATTGAGTGATGTAACAGTTGAAACCATCCACTTTTTAAGTCAAGTTAAATCAAACCAAACTTCTCTTGTTTTAGTTAGAATTACTAAAATCATTTCTATTTTATGAATGTTACAATAATGAAAGAAAATTGCATAGATGTATTTAATAATGTCCTCATTATTAAATACATATATGTCAGAAGTGCCAAATGTATTAGCTTGCATTGCCTTATAAACAGTATGACTGACTTGTGTCAAACATTTTGGGTTTCCTTCCGCAAGCTTTTCACAAGAGTTTGCAAATTTTGGTGTTAAAAAAAAATGTAGAACTCATCTTGCACATTCTTCGTTTACATTCTCATAACCAGAAATAAAATTTTGACAGAAGTCAGATTCCAAATATTTGTAATAGTGGATGGCGTCTCATGCCGATCACTAAACCTCACAGTGTGAGTGCAAGTTCGTCTGGTAATCTGCAGCTCACCTGTTCCCCGCAGCATGAAGATCGCAGTAGAAGGCTGTTGCCATGGCGAGCTGGACAAGATCTATGAGACCATCGAGTATCTGGAGAAGAAGGAGGCGATCAAAGTGGATCTGCTGCTCTGCTGTGGAGACTTCCAGGCGGTGCGGAATGAGGGAGACTTGAAGTGTATGGCGGTGCCTGCCAAGTACCGGACTATGCAGACATTTTACAAGTCAGTGGTTTGGTTTTGGTTGGCGATGATGATGGTGGTTGAGCAGACATTGCTGAGACGTGATGTGACTTGCAGGTATTACTCTGGAGAGAAGAAGGCTCCAGTTCTCACCATCTTCATCGGCGGGAACCATGAGGCTTCCAACCACCTGCAGGAGCTTCCGTACGGAGGCTGGGTTGCTCCAAACATTTATTACCTGGGTAAGGAGCAGAAGGTTGTAGACCTGGGCATCCGATACATTAACTAATATTAACTTGGTCTTATGTCTCCAGGTTACGCTGGTGTCGTCCGCTATAAAGGGATCAGGATCGGTGGCCTGTCTGGCATCTATAAATCACATGACTACAGAAAGGGTCTGTTCATTTATATATTTTTTAAATATATAAAATATTTTGATACGTTGTTTTCCACTGACAGAGCGTGTTTTCCTTAAGGTCACCATGAATTCCCTCCGTATAATCCCGAAACGCTCCGGAGTGTGTACCACATTAGGAATATGGAGGTGTTTAAACTGAAACAGGTACATCAGGATCTAATGTTCAGCTGCAAACAGGCCTGTCACAATAACACATTTTGCTGGTTGACAAATTGTCCCAGAAGTTATTGCGATAAACGATAATGTTGTTGTTTTGAGACCATTTTCAAGTAATGTATCAATGACGGCATAATTCAAATTCACTCTCTCGAAGGGCAATAAACTTTAAAGGTAGTGTTTTGTAAAATTTACTTATTTGAGTTTTACATCATGTTATGATTTTATTTCCTCACCTAAAGCATACCTCTTGCCTTTATTCTTTCGTGCATGTTTGAGAATCTTTTAATCTCCATGGCAACCATTCAGCTGTGCAAAACGCCTGGGGGGATCTAGCTTTGCCTTCGAGCATGAAGCTCCTCCTGAGAGCTGCAATTTCCAGGTTTCTGAGCTTCCGCCTCTCCCACAACAGCTGGTCTGAAGGAGCACACAGCTCCTGTAGACTAGCCAACAGCAATTAGCAAACACCTGGTGGAACTGCACATCTGCTGAGCTCATTATAGGAGCTACTTCTCAGTGAAACGCTGGTAAAAACGTTGTTAAAGGGTTATAAGAGGAGCCATGTTGTGATGACTTCCTGAAGGCGGAGTTTCAGAATGAGCAGGAGTTTTTAAAGAGGCAGCGGCCCAATTTCAAGGTGTTAAATTAGGTTGTCAAATTTGTTTTTAAATCATATTTGATATACAGTTAATTTTAATAACAGCTCAAGTTAACATAGTTACTTGAGTGTGGTAAAAAAGGCACTATGTGCCTGGAAAACACATAATACTGCCACTTCAAATTTGTAAAGAACTCTGGAACTGGAAGATTTTTTTTTTCATATCCAAAGTAAAACACGACAACCAAAAACAATAAATGGAACAGAAATACAAAAAAAAAACATTGAAAACTTAAACCATAAATAAAATAGATTATGAAGTCTCAGCTTATATTAATGTATCACGTGATTAACTGATTCATTGCTTATTGTGACAGGCTTAGAAATAAATTGCATATTGTTTTTTGGTAGGTTTTTTGTGTCTTACTGGTAAATTACTTTTTCAAAAAAAAAAAGATCCAGATGCCCATAGACATTTTCATGAGCCATGACTGGCCTCGAAGAATCTACCACTATGGAAACACGGAGGATCTGTTGCGGAAGAAGAAGTTCCTGCGGTCAGAAGTGGAGACCAACACACTGGGAAGTCCGGCTGCTGAGGAGCTGCTGGCCCATCTGCAGCCCAGCTACTGGTTCTCTGCACATCTCCATGTAAAGTTTGCTGCTGTCATGCAGCATCCAGTAAGTGTGTCAGTGTCTTCAGGTGGAATACGGCTCTGTTAAATGCTAGTCCACATACAAAAAAACCAAACAAACTTGGTTCTCCTCTTTGCAGCCTAAGGGTAACGCAGCCCCACGTGTCACCAAGTTCCTGTCTCTGGATAAATGTCTCCCCTACAGAGAGTTTTTGCAGGTCAGAGGAAGTCTTCTTCATAGATACTACGTCATTTCATACGTGTGTGTTGACAGTGTATCTTCGTATCTTTCAGATTGTTGATATTCCAGACAGGTCGAGTTCATCTGAAGGTCTGGAATATGACCCAGAGTGGTTTGCTGTTCTGAAAGCCACCAACAGCTTACAGGTGACCACTCCTCAGCGCTGGAACTCCCCAGAGAATAACGGCTTGCACGAACGGTATGCAAAGGTTCCCAAGAAAAATGACACAATATACACACAATCTAAATGAATCTCAGTATACAATATGCTTAATCTCTTTTTTTTTTTTAATTAACAAATAACTTTGACATTTGCAGAAAAACTAAGTTGCAGCATTTTCAGCTCGACTGACTGATTAGAGCCTCAAAAATCCAATAATTCTTTAGGGATCACACCAATAAAAACCCTCTTCAGTGTGAAAACTGCTACTGAGGATAGAAGATTCCATTTTAGTCATTGTCAGTGTCAGTAGGATGTCTAAAAACAGTGTCTTAAAGTCAAAGATGTAAGACACTTATAAAAAGGAACCAGTGTTTTCTCTGTCATGACATGTCTTGCATGTAACAGGAAGGCAGAGCGGCTCTGTTTTAGCTTTCAGTTTGTTGCAGAACACACTGGATTTGGAACTGTAGACAGTCTTCGTGTGTTTCCATAACTGACAGTCTGGTAGACTCGGTTTGATTGAGGACCAAAATTGTGACGTTTGTTATATTTTCAGCTAGTCCCATGCGCACTGTGCTGTGTCAAACGAACAAAGACTTTTGCTGCATGATGACTAAATCTATCCATCCATTTTGAGTGTGAGTGAGTTCACTGTAAGGTTTTCATTTGAAAGCCAAAGAGCATTTAACTAGAAACACAGGAGGAAAATTCTCACTCTTTTCGCAAGCAAAAGAATTTAAGAATTTGTGATTTCGTTGGTGGTGAACAGTGGTTTCCCCTGACGCTGCTGTGGGTTGTCTGTAACCGTCAGGTGGGACTTCAGAGCTTCAGAGGAGGACATGATGCAGGTGGTGGAGGATCTCAGCGGGGAACTCGGCATCCCAGACAACTTCAGCCGTACCGTCCCGCCGTACGACCCCACCCACCCAAAGCCACACGCACCCCCAAGCTACAACACCAACCCACAAACGACGGAACTCTGCGTCAAGCTGGGCCTCACAGACATCTACTGTAAGGTTGGGCAGAGCGGCGACGACGGAGGCAGGTCCCAGAGCGCCACCGGAGAGGACGAGGATGAAAGTCTGGATGAACCCAGCGAGTATCCGACGGATACTTCAGGGTTGTCCAGTTCTTTTAACCCTGATGAGATCACCATCGAAGACGAGTGGGAAGAAGAAGAGGAAGAGGAAGGAGCAAAGGCGGACCTGCCCTCAGATACCCACACCCCCGGTCGGATGGTCCTGCCAGAGCCCAAATCTAACGTCTCCCCCTCCGTCCTGATGGACCTGCCACCCCCCTCCCACTCCACCCCCAGAGCTCCTCCCGCTCAGCCAGAGGGCGAACAGGAAGGACGGTGCGGTGATGAGGAGGCCGCCGCTCGCATCCTGAAGCGGAGCAGCGGTGAAGCGGGAAGTGGGAACACGACTCCGAGAATCAAACGCAGGAACCAGGTCATCTACCAGACCACGGACGATGACGAGTGTGAGGGTTAGAATGCAGGAAACTGACTTCTTTATTAAGATGTCATTTTATGTGTTTTAAACAAAGCCAGATCATTTTAGAAAACAGGATTGAATTTCAGTTATTTTTGGTAATAGGAAATTCTAATTTAATGGCAAAGATTAAAGAAGCTGAAAATGTTTTGTTTTTTGTTTTTTTAGAATAATCCACCACTAACCCTGGAAGGAGGTTAGTGGCTCCTTCCAGGGAGCCACTAACCTCTCTGGAAGGAGTTAGTTGACTAAAAAAAAGAAGTCAATTGTGGCTATTAGAAAAAGTATTTTCAATGCAGTACGGCTGAACCCTCAGCCATATTGATTTTTTTATCTTTCAGCAAAATATTAATTAATTTTAATAAGGAACTTGCAAATAAATTTCTCTCACTATCCTAACAAAAGTACTGAGTGTATTTTTTTCTAGTGTATTTCTATACTGCAGATGCTCCAACTTTCAAATTAGTTTTGGATCATTTTGCTGACTTCCAACAAGACTCAGCTCTCAGTAAAATTGCATCAGTTTCATGCTAGCAGAAAAACTACTGAAGACTGAATGATGCATTGTGTAAATTTGAAACCTGATTTTTTTATTGTATTTTAGATAAAAAAGGGAACCATCCATTAAAACTTAGTGTTCATCTCATTCAGGACATATATAAATTCTGGTATTTATAGTAGTATAGTATTTTTTTTTTTTTTTTCCTGCAATGTCCTTTTTGGGGCTTCATACCGTGTAGCCGTTACTATTGGAAAAGTTCTTATAACCAAGAGATGTGTTGGTGGGAAACGGGCTAATGTCAGGACACCTGGACACCACTCCAGAAGGAGAGAAAAAAGATGCTACAGGTTCCTGAATATAGGTAATAGTTTTACATCGAATACAAAACTAAGATAATCCCCATATGCCTTAAAACAAATCTAAACTTTTTTTATATATAAATTCAAAAATGTGCATCCTATTGATTGTGTTTACGCTCCAAAAACTGGTGTTACATCTCTGTCTTACTTCCCATCAACACAAAAGCTAATATTTGGATGGAAAGGCATTAGCTAATATTAGTTAACATGTTAAAATTAGTATATTGTTAGGTAATGCTTAGTTCGTATAGTATTTATCTATTGCAAGCTAATATACAAATAGTAATTGCTTAAGCACAGCTTCCACTAATTTACTAGCTAGTAACCAACTACTAGCTAGTAACTAATAGTATAATAACTACTTCTTGCCTTGTTAACTAACATGCTAATATTGACATAATTGCTAAAGATAGCCACTGCTAGTATACTAGCCATTGTTAGCTTTTCTGGGGATTCATAGAGCTTACACATTAAAGCTTGAGTTCAACATCCACCTTTCTACTACACTTCACCTTCTGCTGTTCAGTATCCTTTGCAGAACTTCCAACAGATTTTTTTCCTGTCGGATGGTCTCGACAGAGCCTGCCTGAGGTCTTCCTTCCAAATAGCTTATTGTTATCTTTATTAACTGCACCGTTATATCCTCATTTGTAAGTCGTTTTGCATGAACTCTTCTCAAAATTGCATAAATAAATTGTGCATGCTTTTAAGGTGAAAAAGGTTTTTCAAGAAATTGAAAAGGAAAATATTGCACTGATCACCACTGTTGGTTTAAATCAAATAGATTTATAACACTGATTAGAGTCCTTCGAACAATCCATTCCAGGTTTACAAGTGTGATCTGCTAAAGTCAACATACACTTTCATTAAAATAAGGACAATATATGACATACAGTGTCTTTGACAAGATCTCTTTACATCCATTCAAAGAGCCATTACAGTGTAGCGTAACGACAAGGCGCCATGTTGTTTTAAATACAAGCCATTGTCAGGGAAGTGCTTTTCCTGCGCCCTGTCCACAAAAGAAAAGTCACACCAAGGAAAAAGAAAACTGGGAGTAGGCACTTCTGTTCTCGTGTTTTACCAACAATTTTTTTTCCTGTTTTCTTCAGCCAGGTTAAACAGCTAACAAGCACATCTAACTCGTTTCAAGAGCATTGTCTGAAAATAAGTTAATTCATAAAACCATCTAAGATCACCGTGACAAGAGACAAACGAGGGACACTTACAAGAAGAGGGGCAGAAAAGATCCCACAGGGAAACGTGGGTTATTTTGAGCTTCATTTTAGATCTTTTCTGCCTTCTTCCACATAACCAAACAAACAACCCAAGATATCAGTGATCTGAGGCGAGAATTTTTACATGCACAAAAGCAGACACCATGACATTATCTGCAATCGAATCACCTCTATTACTCAGTGCAGCCCTTCAGTCTGTTTAAGGGATCTACTCACAGCAGGATTCTGGTATTTGATGCCAATCTGAACCCTTTGGATTTCCCTGCTGTTCATTGTGTTTAGTGCCCAACATCCCCTCCACATCAAGGCCGTAGTGTTGTGGTAAAGTTTCCCCTCGTTCTTTATCACTGCTCATGCTCTACGTTGTAGGGAGTTTCTCAACATTGCATCTTAAATACCTAAAATACAAACAGGTTTAGCTTTGTGTGCGCCAACACGTTGGCCTTATGTAGTAAATTTAAGTTTCTACCTAGACTACAGGACATGATTTGGACAGGCTGGAATATTACAGCCGAAAGGCAATGAAGTCTAAACCATCACACTAGAAATTTGACCAGGCTGACACACTTGAGAAATTATGATATGGATTTTTTCAAGCATGACAGAAGGGTTACAGATCATTCCAGGACAGTGGTATGGGGCAGTATTCACAGCAGACTTTGATCAGTTCAAAACGAGACAAAGCAAGCTCCACAAAGAAGGAGAACGCTCCCTTTTCTAATGGTTTCTGTCCACTCACAAGAATGTACTGTTCAGTTTATGCAACAGGACAGTGGGTAAACTGATGCAAGGCAGAGAGAAACAGGATTTTCACAATTAGTCCTAAATACTACAACAGGCTTGCTACCGCCTTGCACTTTCCTTCCTTTTGCACTTCTCAATCTGGGTCTTCGCCTGTTATTTCCAAAAGTAAAATCTTCAAGTCTGGTGGGCAAACTCAAGTGTCCGCCCTTAATTCAATTGGCATTGTTATTCTTCTGTCTTCCCCGTTCCTTTGGATTTCTGTCTGCTATGACTGGAGGATGGGCGCAACGCACAGAGGGGAGCGGACGTCAGGTTTCCCAACATCAGGCTCACCCCTGGATGTTGCTGCAACACGACCTGACAGTTTCAGAAATGTGGTGGAGGGGAGAATGGATGGGGGTGTTAATACACAGCGGGGTAGTTGGGGAGTTTTAGTTCCCACCGCAGCAGGCTCGGGTGGAGTGGGCGTCTGGATCCTGGAGGTTCACTCCCCGATGTCGTGCTGCGTGTGTTGGGTTCTGCGTGTCTGTTTTTGGCATCTTTTTTGCTACAGCAAAGTAAATGAGAGTTGTAATTGGACTAGCAAAATACAAGACATATTCCAGATTATTAATTCATTTACAAAAGAGCTAGATGTGTTGAATCTGATACAAGATGTCTCACCAATAGCCAAGAAAAGCTCGTTGACATTCATGGCTGTCTTGGCAGACGTCTCCATGAACAGCAAACCGGTGTCCTCAGCATATGTCTGGGCTTCCTTCGTAACACAGAGAAGGACAGTTGATCAGTGACAATGTCGTCTTTTCCTTATCATTGGAGGGGTTTAATGAATTGGACATTGTTTTGAATGGCCTTACCAGGGGTGGACTGCTCTAGCAATACAATCATTCTACCACAGAGTAGTGATACACAAAGGTTTGAAGAGTTCATGCCCCCTTCAAAAATATCCACACCTCATAAGCTTTCCATCATTTAGTGATGGTACAACTAAAACTTTTGTGTGTCTTGGTCTTGTGTGCAGGCTTAAACCTTTGTAGGGCCCTGTACACTGAATTCAAGACCATGGTTTCCAGGGATATCCTTCTATTATTCAACAGGACAATGTAAAACCCCACTCTGCACACTGACTGAGGAAGTAGCAGGACAAGTAATGGACTGGAGTTGCATGACCCCTCCCAAAGGAGAAGATGTAAAGCAGTTGTCTCAAACTAGTGCTAGGATCCTGCAACTTTTAGATCTGTCTCGGCTTCAGCACACCTGGCTCCAATATTAGCTCATTACAGAGTTCTGTGGACTTGACTGCATGCTGTTGAGGCAGTCTAGCCATTGAAATCAAGTGTGTAGGACAAAGGACACGTCCATAAAATTGCAGAACTATGTCCCTCAAGGAATGCAGTTGGAGATCACTGGTGTAGAGGATTTAGAATTTTTGTCAATTTCTTCCTAAACTATGGATATAGAGAGATTAAAATGGGAAAAATAAAAACAAGTAGTACCTCGTATTCTACCAGTCTCTTCTCAGCCAGGTCGGCCTTGTTTCCGGCCAGGGCGATAACAATGTTTGGACTGGCCTGCCTCTGCAGCTCCTTCACCCAGGCCTTAGCTCTCTCAAAGGTCTCCTGCAACCACATAATCACAGGTCAAATAATGATCTTCACACAAGATTGTATAATTAAACCCATTCTTCTTAGACTAGCTCGTAAATAATGTGTTCTTTGCCTTCATTTACCGGTTTAGTGATATCAAAGACGACGATGGCAGCCTGAGCTCCGCGGTAGTACATGGGAGCCAGGCTGTGGTATCGCTCCTGTCCTGCTGTGTCCCAGATCTCAAACTTCACTGTGGTGTCGTCTAAACACACCGACTGAGCCAAGAACGCAGCTGGAGAAACACGGATGAAAGAGAAACACGTTAACATCGAAGTATTCTCATAAGGAACGATCACCTGACCAGCACCACTGCGTCTCACCTCCTATAGTCGTCTCCTGGAACTCGTCGAACTGTCCCTTGACGAAGCGTAGTACCAGGCTGGACTTGCCCACAGCCATGTCTCCCAGCAGCACCAGCTTGAACTGGCAGATCTTGGTCTGCGGTAGCGAGCCGTTGGATCGGCTGCCGCTCCCTCTGGAGCTCATACCGACCTGTGCAGGAGACAGCTGGGGGGCTGGGCCTCCTCCCTGGAATGCTGCTCTAACCGTGACCCGAGTGGCCTCCCAAGTAGACACTCGTTACTGGGGTTGGCTTGATCTTTGTACTCTTCTGGTGTTTTTCTTTGTGCAAAAGGAAAAACTTTATCTTTTGTGAAGTTAATTCCAACAACAGGTTCCATACTTAGTAAAATCTCAGGTTTTACTCGCCTCTGGTCTAAATTATAGGAGAACTGTGATCAATGCTAAGTTTTAGCTTGTACAGTCTACCTCCAAACTGACTCGGAGCAGAAAGAAACCTGTAGATATTTAACTGAGTCGGAGTAACACAACAGCTCATGTTGGAATGCTTTTAAAAGAAATCTGAAGAAATGTTAATAAAACACAATGTCAGTTTCGGGGGGAAGTGACTGTAAGACCCAGGAGAATTGGGCAGAATTGCGTAGAAAGGTAGTGGGTCGTCTAATATAACTTCTCAAACCTACGTAGAGCTGTTAGACTCTTTAGAGAGACAAATCAATTCGCTAGGTAGCGTTCCACAAAAAGGCAGCCTTTAGTTTTTCTGTCATGAACTTCTCTGATTAGCGCACATTCTGACCGCAGACTGAACTCGATGGGACTGGTAGTTATCCTGAACATATCTGACTTTTGAATCCTCCGTATTGCTATAGCAACATGGACTCTATTATATGAAAATGGTCCCGATAGCCTACAGGTGTAAAACTCCAATCTTAGACGGTCTGTGTCCTGCAACCTTTAGACATGGTTCTGCTGCGATACTCCTGAATCAAAGAATTAGGTCATTGGCAGGACTCTGGAGCAATTGTCTACACACTAAGGAGGTAATTCAGCCATTTGAAAATACAGTGCAGTGGTCCTTGAAGACTGGAGTTTGACACGCCTGTTATAGCAATTATCGCAACCAGCAACATTTGCTTGTGTAAGATTAGTCCTGAGCTCTTCCTACTTCCCCGTGAGGTCAACGCCTGAATCCCCCTGAGCAGCAAACCAACAAAACGTCTGCTTTTATGGAAGTATTAAAGGGGCAGCATTATGTAAAATTGACATCTGGTTGTTGCCTTGATTTTCTCATGCATGTTTGAAAAATCCTTGAATCTGCCATGGGAGAAATTAAAGTTGACTGACTGATTGATTGATTCAGCTGTGCAAAACACCTGGTTGGACCTAGCTCCGCCTTTGAGGCGCAGACCCTCCACAGAGCTGCGGTTTCCAAGCTTCCAACTCAGAGAAGCCCTCACCCACAACTCCCCCACTCAGCTCCTTCAGACTAGCCAGCGGCAATTAGCAAACACCTGGTGGAACAGTGCATCTGCTGAGCTCATTATGCGTGCTATTGCTCAGTGCAGCGCTGGTAAAAACGTTGTTAAAGGGTTAACAGAGGAGCCATGTTGTGATGACTTCCTGAAGGCGGAGTTTCAGAAAGAGCAGTTTTTAAAGAGACAGAGGCCCAATTTCAAGGTGATAAATTAACAAGTCAAACACTTTAAGTCATATTTGATGTATACACCATTTTATAACAACTGAAGTAGTTAATTGATTGTGCTATAAAATGGCATTATGTGCTCGGAAAATGCACATAGTAAATCCTAAGTTACTGTTTATATAAAAACTTTTTTTAGATCATATCTTTCAAGTGAAAGATGATGTTTTACCAGGACCGTCCTCTGTGACAGTAACACCCCCCTCCTCCTGGGCACCCTATGATAAGCAATGCAAGCTAAAAATGCAGGACTGTGATAAATTCGCAGCGCGGAGATGAGACAATTTCAGATCGATGTTCTCACATCTCATGTCAGACAACAGAGGTCTGAATCAGATCAACCATGAGATCCACGGAGGGTGGAGGTCTCAGCACGGGTTCTGACGCTGCGCCTCTGCGTCTAACCGACACAATGAGGAGAGGGAGTGTTGGTGGGGGGCTCCATCAGTCCATGACTCCAGCTCTCTGATTCTCTGCGCAGATCGTTACGACGCTACGGTTCCTCCCTCACTGAACCTTATCTTATCTCACGGCGTGAGCTAACGACACACACCGCCGGGTCCAGACGAGACACCACTCAGTCTACACACCTTCGTATGTCGACGCTGGACTGGAAACAGAGATTATTTCTCCTTCTACCGACACGGCGTGTTCTCACTGACGTTCCAGCGAAAGGATATTTACCGTGTTTGAGCGGCAGCAGGTGTCCCAGGCTCTTCTGTTGACAGTGGAGCTATCAGCTGCTGCTATACGGAGAATGTTAACGCTTCCTGTAATCTGGCGCAGGCGCTGTGAGTGCCGCAGTGTCAAGAGGGCGAAGGGAAATGCAAACAAGAACTGTTATCTACTTGATTTATTGAGTTATTAAGCAAAAACTAAGAACGTATAAAATAATTCAAGCATGAACACACTGCGTTCATAATAAATGTAACTGAAATTAATTGTTCTTTAATAAGAAGTAAATGCAGCGGGTATCTTTAATAGATAAGACGGGCTGAAAAGGGGGTTTGTTTAAAAATAATAAAGATGGCGGATTGAAATAATATTTTCCAAGAAATCTCATATTGTTCCCTTTGCGCTTATTGGCTGGTGATAAGTTCAGGGGAATATTTGAAAGTCGGAATATGTACAAACTTTCCCTGTCAAGCTTTCTAGTTATCTTTAGCAGAATCTAGAAAACGACGTCGAAATATTATTTTTAGTCATCACTATTGTCCTTTGTGGAAACATTTTTAACTTTAGAGGTGATCCGCACGTTTCATAAAAAGCATGAGAGCATAGTGGTGCTCAACTGAAGAAGAAGAAAAAAAAGAACTAAAGATACCTCCCTGGGAGCCAGCACCCATGAGGTTAACAGTTTCTGCCGAAGTAAAATGTTATGAATGACACAAAGTATTTATCTTTTAATAATCTTGCTTTTTATTGCTTTCCTTTTAATTTCCTTCCATCACAAATGTCCACCAACCTTTACTCAAAAGCGAAACTGGGGGCACCCAAACCTACAGTTAATTGATTCATTAAATTTGGTTTGTTTTTAAAGAAAGACTGACAGGTGCTTGTATGTTTTGTTTGTTTTAAAACATTGTCTATGTATTCTATGTTGTTTTGTATGTTTGAAATTTCTGACTGCAAAACAAATTTCCCCCTTGGAAGACCATAAGGGACTGAACTGAACGATTCTGGTCTCTGAGAATAGACAAGAAAATAAAAAAAGTGTCAGTCACACCATACAAAGTTCAGGCTGTGTGTGGTTCTTCTGATAAGGCAAACCTAGACAAGCGTTTTTACAGTTTGGATCCATCTTGTCAGTGCTCTCCAGAACAGAACTGATCAAGAAGAGACACTATTTAAGGCGTGTTTCTGTTAAGCGAAAACGAAACTGTTTCTCCCTGAACTTTATCTCATAATTGCTGTGTATTATGACTAGAAGGTTATATTTGCTGACTCTAACAAAGTTCCCAGATTTACTCCTCCTCAGTCTGCCACTTACAGGCTATTGCCAAATATGCGTAGGGCAAAAGAAATAAATATGAAAGCTGTAAGCAAAAAAACAAGAACTTATCAATGTTTCACCAGGAGCTCTTTTCAACAACTTTTGTAGAGTCACTCAGATTCCCATGCAAATGTCTAAGAGCAGTAGGTTTTAGGAGTATTTTACAAATTCATGGCAAAATAGATCTTATTAGGAGCTCAGGTAGGATTCTAAAGGCACAAACATTAACTTCTAATTTCTTTGCATTCTGAAACCAGGTAAAATCCCATCGAACTAACATTAGCAGATATTCAACAAATTAAGCTTGGCCAATTCCAAAAAGGAAGTGCATAAAAAGATATTAATGTAGCAGCCGAATGCCTTGTTTCTTTCATTCTTTAAGTCTCTTAAACTAAAATCCTAAGGCCATCATTTTCATTGATCATAACGAGCAAGGATCTTATCTCCAGTTCCAATGTCTGTCCGTCTCTCTAACCGTACAGTACAGCAAGACAGAGATTTTCAAAAGGAGTGGCAACCTCTTCCAAAGGGGGGAAAATGAGCTTTTCTTGCAGTTTCTCTCTTTTTTCTTTTTTTTAGTTTTTTTTTTTCAAGATTAGAGTGTAAAATAAGATTGTGTTTTTAATCTAATTCTTTTAGTTTAATGTTCTAACTTTCCCGTGTAAAGAAATTTTGAATTGCTTTGTATAAATGAATGATGATACAGCAAACGTTGACGCGATCTTTCCACCTCCAGGCCACTGGAGGGCGACCGAGAACCACATGAGAAGAAAGTCGGAAGTTTGCCTCACGTGGCGGATGTTTGTATTATTTTTGATGGAGTGCTCAGATGAAAGAGCCAAAACTTTAACGTTAAAAGATCCCTATCAGATTGCACTTTATTTTATCTGGTGACGTGGTCCAGAGAAATAGAAGAAGAAGAAGAAGAAGAAGAAGAAGAAGAAGACATTTGCAGTGGAAAGCTCGATGGCGTCATGGCAACAAGAGCCAGAAAGAAGCAGAGAAAGGGCAGCGATACGGCGGCAAGTTCAGCGTCTATACACAGAAAAAAACCCGTGTTTAACTGTACTGTGTGTAATTTATCTGTGGCACAGTTCATAAGCAATACTGCACATTAAATATTACTACAATGTGATGTGTCTCTTCATAAAGGCTCCACGTTTTCTCACGGTCTTCCTCCTCTCACTGAGAGTTAGTCAGCGTTTAATGTGAAGCCACAAAACTGAATAACCAAACTCCATTTTATGTTAAACGTTTCTGGAACAGCAGGTTGACTGGTGAGTCCTGGAGTAGAACAGGACATTGTGGGTCCCTCCATGCAAAAAAGAAAAAGAAAGAAAGCAGAATATATTTAATATTAATATTGTAAAGAAATTGTACATGTATTAAAAACATATAAAGTGTTTTATACAGTGTAACAAAAATGTACACAACAATAAAAAATATGCTCCGCAAAATTTGGACAGTCAATTAGGAAACTCATCTGTCAGTAGAATGGGAGGCAGAGCTGTCTGGAACAACTAAAGTAAGCTAAAGGGGAACCTTTCAAAATGATAAACTTTTATTTTGAAATACAGTACTGCAAGAACACTGTATCAACCAATAATGCCTAATAATTGAATGACTGCCAATAATGTAATAACTCTGGCCATTTTTAATGTATAACACAACAACTGGTAAATGAATTGAATGTGATACACGTCTTTGAGCCAGTAGAGCAATAACAGTTTTCCAATAGTGTAAACTATTGTGCTATTGCAGTATAAATACATTTCAAAATAAAAGACTTTCCAGAATAGATCATTTTCAAATAGCCTTGATAGGTATTTTCTAAACCTACATAAAAGAACCACAGACAACGTATCAGTTGTCTTTTGATGGCAGCGGTTTATTTTCCCTCCTCAGGTGCAGGGAACCAACGACAGCAGCGTGGTGAGCAAGGCTTCAGCCGCCGCGCAGGGATACTTCAGGGACCCTTTCATCCAACACTTTGTGTGTAAAGTATCTCGAAGAGCCCCGCTTATCAACAGGTGAGAAGATGTCTGAACCTCCTCACAGGTGAACCAGCTGGATCATGGCTGTGCGGCAGTCAGTCAGCCTTTCATGCATGTTTGGATGTTTTAGGGGCTACTTTGTGCGCTGGAGAGCTGTGGACCACTGTGTGAGGCATTTCCATCACATCACTGCGAAATGTCCGAAGAGACAAGTGAGTTCTGTTGAGTTCGCTTTTATACAACCAGTAAATAAAACCAATTCAAATTAAATGTTATTTCAAGTCCCTCCTCATAAATGGACATCAGGGTGTACTCGCGTCATTAAAAAGTCTTAAATGAATGTATCTAAAATTAAGACCTTAAATTGTCTAGCTTGATAGCAAGCAAGTATTAGCAGCAAGTAACAGATTCTAATAATTGATAGCTACTTGTACTTACTACCTAGCTAGCATATGGTCAGAAAATACTAAGTGTATTTTTTTATAATACTTGCTAGCTAACTAGCAGGTATTATTAGTGAGTAATACTGTTAGTACTTGCTAGCTAGCTAGCTAGCAATTATTAGTATTATTTACATCCATGACAGATGCAAAGAATTAATCTAGCTAGCTAGCTTTTTTGCCTCCATCATAGATAAGTGTAAATTTATTAGTAGTTGACTGGATGATGTTCATTTTCGCCACCAGCTCACATCTGTTGCCAACCCATAGATTTATTCTGTACAATAAATCTTGGGACTACTGACCTTAAAGCTATATACCAATTTCTTTTGAACATTTCTGCCATGGTAATGGTCTTAAAAAGTATTATATAATATTGGAGTTGGTGAAACCTGTCTAAATCCCACCATTGAATCGATAACAGCAACGATCCCTCATGCTCTTCTTAATTTCCTGCATCCTTCTGCGTTCTTCTCCGTGTTTCTTGTGTTCCGCTGCTGCAGATTCTGTCGCTGGGCGCCGGCTTCGACTCTCTGTATTTCCGCCTCCGTGCAGACGGAGCTCTGGACGGAACTGTCGTGTTCGAGGTGGATTTCCCTGATGTGGCGCGGCGCAAAGCTGCTCTGGTCACTTCTAACGCAACACTGAGAGGGATGTTGGACCTCTGCCTGCCTCCGGGTCCTCGCACAGGTTCCTGATGCCTAAAATGACGGAGTTGCTTTCTAAATATAGCTTCACTTTTATTCTATAGTCACATATCTGTTCTCAGGGCCTGTTTACATGTGCAGCAGCCAGTACCGCCTGCTAGGGGTGGATGTTAGGGAGGAATCTCAGACGGAGGAGGCTCTGAGTGCAGCTGGTCTGGACTGGGCCGCTCCCACCCTGATCCTCTCTGAAGTGGTGCTCACCTACATGGAAACCCAACGGTACAGCAGAGACGGTGACAGAGCGTTGTCCACCGCACTGTAAGGCTTTAAAAGCTGCGGTCCGCTGTGTGCCTCGCAGGTCAGACGCCGTGATCAGCTGGGCAGCAAAGCGCCTACCACGGTCCCTCTTCGTGATGTACGAGCAGATCCGTCCCGACGATCCCTTTGGCCGCGTCATGCAGGACCATTTCCTGAAGCTCAATTCAACTCTGCACGCCCTGCAGCAGTACCCAGATCTGTCGGCACAGAGGCAAAGGTTCCTGGACAGGGTCAGTACAAAACGTTTTCTTTTGTCACATCACCGTCACAAACTTTGATTTTGTGATAGACCATCAGAAAGTTGAAACCTCAGTGGAGCAGGAAGGAGTATGACACAGCTGCAAACCTACCAAGTCATGCTTGCTTTGTGTATGCAAGCATGACTTAAGATATGGGCACCTTGCGTCATTTTTCTATATTTCTTCAGGGACTATGTGAATTGTGAATCTAAATTGTCCTGCCAGCTCACCACTCTGACCAGAGGTTCTGGGGTCCAACGAAGAAAAACCTGATCTATAATTAAGGTCAGCTAATGTTTCAATATTTCATCCATATCTCCAAGCATTAAGTTAATGATTAAGTTTTACATTAATTACAAATCAGTGTGTCCTCGCATCCTTAGAATTTCTTAAATTCATGTATCTAAAATTAAGACATTAAAATATCTTGAATTTATTAAAAAATGTAAGTTGACTTGTCATATGTTAATTAGAGGCCTTAAATTTTATCTTGGCAGGACAATTTAATCTCAAGGATTCCATGTATTTTTTTTCTCGAGGAACTTTTCTGCCTCTTAAAAGTTTCACTGGCCTGCAGACAGACCAATAAAACTTGGCCTTCTGCAAGTTTTACACCCAGCCGTTCTGTGACTCAAGATGCTTGAGGCTACTGCTGACTGGCTTTTAATGTACCCTTGCTAGCTAGCTAGTAAGCTAGCTTTTTGCACCCATCATTGGTTGGTGCAAATTTATCGCTAGTTGGCAGGACAGCATTTGTCCATTTCTGTGAAAATGTAAACTTTGATTTCCATTCATACTGGTCTTAAAAATTCTGAAAGAGGTGAGTGGCTGAAACCTGCAGAAACCTTCGTTTAGCTTGTCCAATAATTCATTAATCACATGTTGTGCAACAAACGTCAAGCGAGTCATTAAAAATACATTCAATAATCTGTTAGGATGAACTGAAGATAAGCCCAGGCAGCATTAGCTTTTCACAAGATGTCAAAAACACCATAAGAGTAAATAAATGGCTCAGCTGCAGTTTAGTTGAATTATTAAGGAACCTGAAGACATCAACCAAAAGTAATCAGTAGTTCTACTTTAGGATGTTAAATAGTTTTATACTCAAACTTTTCAGAAATAACTAAACTCCACTGTAGGAATTCTGATCGTCAAATGCAGAAGTGGTATAACAGACAAATAGACATAAAAACAGAAGCTAGCGGTAACATCAACAACCCTTGACAAACCGATCCAAACAAGCTGAGTGTCAAGCATCTCACTGCTGAATTTGGTAAATCCATATCAAGTATTCATGGCGTTTTGGAGCAGACCGCTCCAGGGCTTTTACGACAGCGCCACCGGTGGCTGATGAAGGGTTAAAGGCTTGGTGAAGTTGGCTCAACAGCACGTATGTTCTGCTTAATGAGCATTGTGTGTGTGTGTGTGTGTGTGTGCGTGTGTGTGTGTGTGTGTGTGTGTGTGTGTTGTCCTCAGGGCTGGGAGCGGTGTGTGTGTGTGGATATGAATGCGTTCTATTTGGGGCTGGTCCCCCAGGAGGAGCGGAGCAGAATAGAAACCCTGGAGCCGTTCGACGAGCACGAGGTTAGCGGACTCCTCCGTCAGACTGAAGCTCTCGGCTGGTAAAAGCCAACCCGACCCTTCCAAAGTCTTCCTGTCCTCCCTCAGGAATGGCACCAGAAGTGCTCCCACTACTTCATCCTGACCGCATCTCGAGGCGCTCTGATGGAGCAGGCTCTGCTCAGTCAGGCCCCAGGTAGCAAAACCTTCCTGCTTCGGCCTCTGCATCTTTCTGAAAACCCTCTAACTGAGCCCATCTGACCATCTCCAGTCCCGTCCGTCAGTCCGAGCTGGAGCTCCACAGAGCTGAAGGCGAGCACCGTTCCGGTGTATTTGGAAGGCTTGGGGTTGGCCTCTACCTGGATGAGGTTAGAGGGGCTGCTGCTGACTGGAGGGTCCAGCAGAGGAGGCAGGGTGAACCAGTCCAGATCCCTGATCAGGGACCAGAATGGCTGGAGGTCCACCAGCGTCGAAGCGTCAGCAGATCTGGGTCAGATCAATGTTTCCTCCACAAAATTTCTACAGACTTTACTAAACTTACCTATGATTAACCTGAGAGGTTTTGTAAATGTTTTCTTCATTTGCTCTAGGCGTGCGGCTCTATCACACGGTTACCCCCCTTCCAAGAGGAGAAGGAGCGGTGGTGTACGGCGGCCGCTCCTCACCACTCCGACCCAACTCTGACCTGTTTAAACTGACCTTTGACCCGTCCACTGCCAAGGCACCGCGTCCAGACGCAGAGAAGGTTCAGGTGGAGCCGATGGACTGTACGGGGAATCCTCCCCCACCAAGATTTAGACACACTGCCACAGTGGTCCGGCACAGAGGTGAGCCGAGACCAAACCAGCGGTCCGTCAGTTTTGACCCCCAGTCTGTCGGTGTTGACCCTCAGTCCTCCAGAACCAACTGGACTTCTCTTGATGACTTGAAAACTTTTCACTTCTCATTCAAACGTCTTCTTGTCCCAGGCTCAATCCTTTTGTCCTGTTCATGGTAGGCAGACACTTCCTGTTTGTGTTTGGTGGGAAGAACCAATCAGCTTGTGCTCTGGGTGACAGCAGCTTCCTGAGTCTGGACCAGCAGCACTGGACTGAGGTCAGTTTTTGTTTGAATGTCCCATAAACTCACACAGCTGCGTCCTATGCTCTGTTTCTAAGCTTCTGGAGGTTGATTCGGGGAACTTCGTTCCGCTTCATCATGATCCACAGTTTCCAGTAGGGGGCGATGTACCAGCGGCTCGTCATTCTCACTCGGCTTGTTCATATCTCGGATCCGTTGTTGTGTTTGGAGGTCTGAGCCGAGAGGGTGAGCCTCTGGGTGATCTGAGCCTCCTGACGCCGACAGAACGAGGCTTCGATTGGATCAGAGTGGCTGTCCATCCACCTCCTGTTCCCAGGTCAGTGGTTTTCCTCTGAACTGTTTCAATTTGATTCTAGAAATGATAAATGTGCCGAATTTCTATAGACCCGTCGCATGCTGTCGTGTACATCTGGAAATTTTGTGCGTGCGCACAATGATGAAGGGCAGAAACACGATTCTTTTACTTGTCACCCGTAGCCAGCCGTGCTGCTGCAGTAGAACAGTTCCATTAACAAAATGAAACCCGGAGACGGAGGTGTTATTAAGTTCACGCAGTGCGCCACAGCAAAAGAAACAATAACACAGAGAACCTGTTGAAGAACTCAAAACCACTCATTCTCTATGTATCTGCTAAGGTACACACAGACGCGTTGCCATAGCAACTGACTCCATTAGTGTATAAGGATTCAAAGCCAAAAAACATGCAGACATTTCCAACACAAACAGAACATTCAGTCCGTTAGTTTTGTGTTTTCAGGCTTGATGTTTATTTTGCATAAGTGATCGTCTGAACACAGGTGGTTGATCAGCTCATTTAAATTCCTGCTCTATTAATGATCTGTCAAAAAGTTGGTGTGTGTGTCGTCTTAATTCTTTTAACTGAATCAAAACAAACAGAATTCTGCAGCACATCTACATGTTAAGGTTGTCAAAGTCAAGCTAGCGTAACTGACTTACTCCCGTCTCACTCATTTTTTTTTATTAAAACTTTATTCAGACTCAAGAAATGTGATACTTTGGACCTTGTTCTCTACTTGTTGTAGGGTTGACCATAGTAGCAAAGCACTGTGTCCCTTTTTCTGTTATGTCTCAGGCATATATTTAAGATTTAGCGCGTTATGTTGACAACTTGACAGGTAAGCCCAGTGGTAGCCGTCGGTGGCGAGCAGTTTTTTTTCCCCTCCAGCAGGAAGATGGTGGGCGGGATCTTGTGCGTGTCTATAGTGCTTCAGTCATACCGACCTCTGACCTCTCAAAACACTTTACACTATAGTAGCATTCACCCTCAGAAACATATTGATAGGCAACACTTTGACATGTGGAGGAGGAAGAAGCTGGAATTGAACCTGCAGCTTCCAGATTCCACGATGACAACTCTTCCCATTGATCAGCAATCACCTCAAAATGAGCCCCTTTGTTCCTGTGTTTGTTTCAGGTATTCTCACTGCGCCCATGTGTTTGGTGATAAGCTGATTGTGGTGGGCGGAGTCTGGACACATTCCGATGGCGTTCCTGGCGTCGTCATCATCAGCCTCAGCACGTACAGCAGCATGGAGTTCAGACTGGATACGGTCAGCTTTAAATCAGATACAGTATGGGGGAAAAGAAAGTACACCCTCCTTTGGAGGCGTTTTCACACCTGATAGTCTGGTGTGAAAACTTTTTGAAGTTCTCTTATGCATAACATAGCAGGGTGTACTTTCGACAGTTTTTAGTGTAAATGTCTGATTCTGATGTGTGTGTGCAGAGCTCCGTGCCCTGGCCTCTGATGCTCCACTCCTTCTGCTCCGAGCTGACGGACTCAGAGGAACCGGCTCTGCTCCTGATCGGAGGAGGCGGGAACTGTTTCTCCTTCGGGACTCATCTGAACCCCCAGCCCGTCTCTGTGTGTCTGCAGCCTATCTATGACTACCTGCAGCCTCCTGGGCTTTAAATCCAGATATGTTCATTGTTGGTTTTTCTGGGATAAAACAAGATCTTTTTTCTGAGTTGTGATATATTTATATGTATGCAATATTAGGTAAGGTCAGATAAATAAACCAAACATTCAAATTCAGATGGTGTCAGATTTTGTGGGTGTTTCAGCTGAGCTCGATCCGAGACTCTTGAGTGATGCAGGAAACTGACAATTTTTACCTTCATTTTGGTTCTTCGTCATCTATAAAAATCAGTTCAAATGTTGTTCTGTTAGTTGTAAAGATAAAATTGAGGAAAACTGACCTACCAACAGAGAAAAAGCTCTGCTGTGATTGGTCAGATCAAGCTTTGTATGTACATTAGTAGCTGCGTTTCCATTAAAAATGTCTGCGAAACTTCGTCAATATTCCGCTAATGTCCAAAACGCACAATTTCACAATTGCAGTGCTTCCATCAAATAAGAAAGGCAATTAAAATCACACGTGAATAAGTTTAACGTGACGAGTCATTAAAAATGTGCGGCTCCAGTCTGCTTTTTTTTGCCATCATACCACTTCCTGTTTTCTTCTTCGTGGCTTGTGCAGTGGCAACATCCGGTTGTGGATCATGTAACTCGTGTGATGCGAAAAAAAAAATGTTTTATTAGTTTTGCAAAATAAACCCATTTCGATACAGCTGAAAACTCCTCATGTCACGCTAGCTGCAGAACTGTCTAATCGAAAAAACGCGATTCTTTTTTCGAAATTTGTTTCCTTTGAGCAAATTTATGTCCGAAATGTCAAATGACGCAATTATAAGGTCAATGGAAACCCAGCTAGTGACAATATTTTACTGCTACGCCTTGGCCCTTGAAGGGATAAAAGGCAGTGGAGTAAGCACTACTGTATTGATACACACCAAACCAACCACCCACCACTCCGTACAGGCCAGTAATGACCAGCAAACACAGAAAACAGTGCTTCATTAAGGGAGAGACCTGACCAGTCTGCTGTGTTCGTTCATTTGGAGGTATCAGGGTAAAGAGGTTTGAATACTTTAAAAAAATTGTATTTTTTTTACATTTGTCAAAATTTGCATTACCTTTTATTGAAAGGCTTGAAAAACATGGAAGCATTTTATTTAAAAAAAAATCAGTGAGAAAAAAATAACCGTCACACAAAAAGTTCAAAGAGAATTTAGTTTTATTTGCACAGCTTCTATAAAAGAAAGGTTGCTGACAAACAGCCCTCAGCATGTCATACTGCATCAGGAACTGGTATGAAAATCATCAGACACGTGACGATGGGGATTGTCAGGCCTGCCTAAGCTCTTCTTGCACAATAATAATAATAATACTGGTGGCCAGACTCAGTCTCACAGGCAGAAACACAATGTGCTTGTTCACCATCTGTGCTTATCAGTTCATAATTGTTTGAACCCAAACATCAACCATTTGTTACGGGAAGTGTTTTCGTACAAAGCTGTGACTACTTGTTTTCATATCAGTACCTAAAGCCAACTTACACACACACACAACACAACTTTAAAGAAAAACCTGGAGGTACTCCTTTGTTTGTTATGACCTGTAAATACAGGTATGTGGATTTTGACTTGGAGTGACAGCAGAGGGGACAGTTCAACATGTCAGATTCATTTGGTCTCATCATCAGAAATGGTGGCAGTAAATCTAAACAAAGGAAAATCTCCAGACAGGAAGGTGGGAGAAAAAAAACAAAACACTTTCTCATTCAATGTAAAACCTTAAAGGATAAGTTCACACAATAGCATAACTTGATTTTCTAATGGCAACTCGATCTCTTCTCAAAGCATTTCGAATATTCTCTTTACGGATTGAAACGGGCAGATTATTTTTAAAATTGTGAAGTTTTCCGATGTCTGACTTCGTTTTACGGAGAAGAACCAACAAAAAGCCAAAGCAGTAAACCCAAGGCGAGAGGATCTTCAAGTTTTCAAGTGAATTTTATTAACATACAAGTTATTTGGAGTTTTTGGTGAACTTATCCTTTAAAAAAAAAACACACAAAAAAAAACTATTTCTGGAATTTACAAATAGAAAATATTATAAAACGAACCACGTGAATCAACATCAAGGCACTGGACACGTTAGAGACGATGGCACGTTGCTGGTAGGCAGACAAATGGGGATGAGGAAAGAGGGAGGAGAGGGGAGTGGTCAAGGTCAAGGTCAAGGCCCTGTGTAACTTTACATTTAAGTGCTGACAGTATTTGTACCATCATGATGAAGTTAATAAATAGCACAAAGAACTGAGCTAAGAATACATTTTCACCACAGGAGACTTTTGGTCTTTTTCTAGGAATCTGGAAACCGTGCCACTCTGAATTGTAAAGTGTGCAAACGCGCACAACCGGGTGGAGAGGTCAAAGTGCAGGAGGCCGTTTAAGACTGCGGGACAAAACGCATTAATCTACATGATAATCTCACCATTCGTCCACGTCTGCACAATTACTGCGTTCCATCGACGGGTACACCCCTGTTCCCTCAACGAACCATTCCACACATCATCTGGACCGATCTGGGGTTTTCTAAGGCCAATGCCCAGACCGATATTTAAAAATAAGGGCAGCTGGTATTCTACGCAAATCATTTTTATTTTGTTTGTCTGGTGTTTTTTTTTTCCCCAAGTGTCAATTTCGTTTCACCTTAAAGGAAAATTTTGAAAGTTTGAAAACATTAAAAATTAAAGATGGCGTCTTTCTTCTGTCTCAACAGATCTGCTGGTGAAGGCATTTTAGGCGACTCACTTGGATCGGATTCTGTTTTCTACCAGAATAAAGAATTTTCTGGTAGAAAACACGAGTTTCCCATATAAGATAACTCTTAGCACTTTACACACTAATATCTGCTAAGATGTTACTGTGCTAATTTGTACATCTAGTACCTTCATCCTGAATCTTTTTTTACCCGTAACTCTGTTGTACCAATGTCCTTCTATGGAAAGTATTTTTAATGATTTTGTAAAGATAGCAACAATATGCTCAAATCCCACATATTCTTAATGCTGTTGGATATTTTCTTTGAATCTCAACATTACACCCTACTCTCATTTACTTCGGTTCCGACCAGCTGACTCCTATGAAATATGACAGATTGTAAAACCAGATTTAACAACAACTAGCTGCTCTTCTGCTAGCTCATATTAACATCAAATTGAATCACATTTCCTTGCAGTAGACTATACGCAAAGAAAATGACCTTAAATCATTGGTTGTCACAATGGGGTTTCGCATTAATATAAAGGATTGTTCAACAAAATGGCTCCTCGTTGGGGCAAATCGAGTTGATAACATTACGCAAGCTAAGAGGAGTTTTATGTGTTTTGTTTAAAACGGCTATAACATTAGCAATTTTCACAAGATGACTAGCATTAGCTTGTGTAACAAAATGGCTGGCATCTTCTGGCTGGGGCATATCTCGTTGCTAATGTTATGTAAGCTAACAGCTGACAGTTTAAATAAGACTGTTTCGTTTAAAACAGTTATTAATGTTCACAATATGGCTGCCATTAGCTTTTTCTGTGTGACATAGAAACCTTTCTCTGTTAAGGAAAACATACTTTAGCAATTGCGGTGTGTGGTGGGATTTCATCCGGGCAACGAAAGAAGCTAGTATGTTATTTAATGTTTTCGTTAGCTGCCAAAGAATTGGACCAAAATCAACTGGAAAATAAAAGTCTTCATCAGAGCAGAAACAAGTGTTTCCTTTGAACACAGGCACTTTTTACTTATTTGGAGTGAGATCAGACAGGGCAGCATGAGAAACAGGAAAACCTGGAGTCTCACTCCATAAGAGTGAGAGTTGGTAACATGTTGATATCGTACCTTGTAAAATCTGTCATTTTCGGTCAAATCCAGCCAATGACGGGTGTGACTTTTTCTGTGAGTGGAACTGAGATGTACCCGTTCTCTCTCTCCCTCCTGGTGAACATTAAACTACCCAGCATCTCATTGAGGCTGTGCTATTCACATTCTGGACACACTTCATCAAACCACACAGCCAACTCCAAACTTGTGCTTTTAAGCTGGTAAAACATTTCAAAAAGTACCTGCTCATGTAACCCTTCAGTACATGCTAATTATTTATGCATGGAAGTCAAATATTTGGTACAAGTTTTATAAAACTTAAAACTACACTGGAATTTTTTTAATAATCATAATTGTGTACAAACAGTTAAAATGGCTTTTTTTTAAAAAAAAAAAAAAAAAGAAAACTTGTCTCAGAGTGGCATGGCTTTGCCATGCAGATGCTAAGTACCGAGGTTAGTTTAGATTGAAGCACCCATGAGCGTAAGAACCAACTGCGGCGTCAGTCAGTGTAAGCGTGCAGACGGGCGCTGAAGCCGGTCCTGATGGAGCTCTCCTCGTTCGTGGACCAGGTTGACCGGCCGGCCGCAGGCGCCGGTCCAGGGAAGAAACGAAGAAGAGCCGCCGGACGTCCCGCTCAGAGTCAGAGAGGAACTGTCCGCAGGCGCAAAGTGAAGATGTGGAGCCCCAAGGGTTCACTGTGTAACAGCTGGACTACGTCATCTGTTTGACCAAAAACTAATACTAAAAAAATATTACTTCTTAATATTAATTACAATGAAATCTGAATATTCAGAAAAATTAAGCAAGTCGTCTTATTGCTTTTAAACCGACTCGCGTTTCAGCCATCGGCTCCCAAACTGTATCTGTTAGCCGTTTGTGTTTCCACTGTAGGGCTGGACACAATATCAGGGTTTCATATCAATATCAATAATTATTGCTTCGTTTTTTTATCTTAAATATGTGAAATACTACCAAACCGGTGACGTGACCTTTCCTGTTTTATTCACAATTTCCTCTCCAGCTTTTTCTCTTCGCTTTGCACGCCGTTGTTTTTTATATTTAAGCAGTGAGACACAGGGGTGAAACATGAAACTGTTGCTGCACAAGTTACTTAATAGGTTGTTGCTAGGTAACCAAAGAGTAAGTGAGTTTGTTGACGTCGTCAACTGTGCTTAGCTGGCCGGCTAAGGCCTTTCCTCTGCCTACGTCCCCCAGAATGCTGTTTGGTTCTGAATCGGGAGATCAATGAAGAAATGATTGAAAATTCCACTGGATGGAATATTTATATTAATCAAGTGTGCATTGCAATATATGTTGTTATTCGTTTATTGCCCAGAATCAAACCAAGAAAAAAAGACTGACTAATGCAGGATTGATTTCAGATGTTTTCATAGCGCTTACAGTTTCAAAGCTAAGGAAAGTCAGTGTAGAACTGTAAAACTGTAGAGGAATTTTAAATTAATTGCTCCCATCCTGGTGTCCTGTTCAGCCACATAGTGGATAAGACGGATAAAACTAAAAAGCTATGATTTTCAGGAATAAACTTACTCTTAAAGAAGTATGTAAAGTTGTAACAAGAACCAAAGTCTTCCTGTGCAGACGACTATAAAGATCTCCAACCTGAACCTTAGCAGCTGACTGCTGTACAGTTGTTAGTGAAACAGAAGTAAAGTCGCTCCAATTTGAGGGAAATTTGTAATACTCACAAAGTTGTAATAATTAAAGCTCACTTTCAGCTTTTAGCCCTAAAATTTGAAAATGAAACGAATGGTGGGGTGTTACCATTGTTTTCATTTCAAAACACAAAATAATAGTTTAAACCTTCTGTCTCATGACCTCCAGATACTGAAAGGAAAAGTCCAAGCTGCTTCTTTTTTTCTAATATTCGACTGATTTTAGTGAATGTGTTTGAATATTGACAATGTAAAACCCAGAGACTGGCCAAAGAACAGCGCCAGGAACCTGAAAGCGGCTCCTACAGTGGAAACACAGCTAATGGTGCAACGACCAATCAACGTCCTACTCCAAGCAGATTTAGAGATTCCTCGTTATTTTTTATAAGCTATAGATTTTCTTTTCAATAATCTAAAACTTGAACGTCGAGAAAGTTAGATTTTGATTTGACTTTTTTCATGAGGTGCGAAAAGTTTTTCATGTTTCTCACTGAATCCCAAGAAGGTATCGCAGCAAAACAAAACCCGGTTGTTAGAAAAAAAGATTTAAAATAAATTTTAGTTTGTAATAAATTCAGATAAGTATGATTCATAAGAAGAAAAAAAAAAGAAAACAAAAAAAAGCTAATGAAAATATTATAAATTATTTAAAGAATAAATTAGAAATTATTTTCTGAGATTATTATTTGATATATTTTTTTGTAATATCTGTAAATGACGATTGTAAAGTTGCTTCTTTCCGTAACACTGAATCCCTTGGAGCTCCATGCTGACCAGCGTCCCGCTCGGCTTGGCTGGAGCGCCGTTCTGCTGAGGAGTCCGGGTGACCAGCTCGAGGTAAGAATCATCAAAACGTTTCAGAGTCCTCCGAGTCGTTCTCAGTAGTTCCCTCACTGGAAGGTCCCGAGGGGTTCCTGGGGCTGCGGGGTCCCCGAGGGCCGGCGGCCACGCCTTTACCCCCCTGGTGGGGCAGCTGCCTCAGCAGGGAGCCTGGGGAGGGAGCTCCAGAGCTGCAAGGGGAGCAGAAAGGCATCATGGTAGCCAGAATGAGAGCCAGACAGTCAGCCACCTCTCTGCTAGGAGCACAAGCCAGAGCAGGGGTCAGACCTGAGGCAGAGAGACAGAGACGGAGCAGAGAAGAAGAGGAGGAGACAGGGAGACGTGGAGGAAGCGAGGGAGGCGAAGCAGAAGACAAAGATGGAGCAGCATTCCGTTAGTCTCCAGCCAGCTGACGGGTGGAGCAAAGAGAAAGGAGAACACTGAAGACAGGAGCAACAATCAGTCAGGGCTGGACGGACAGAGGAACCACTAAAGAAGGTTTTAGATCGCAGCTAGGGATGCGATTTATTGGTTATTGAGCTGATCTAAAGATGATCAACTCAAGATTAATTGATCAGCAGCCATTTGCTTAAAAACCTGAGTTTTCTCTTGTATGAAGAGGCCCAACCATCTTACTATAACATGGATGGCAACATTTTCTGTAATATGCTGAATTATAAACAGGAAATCATGATTAAGGTTTAACATATATTAGAGTCAGCTGTGTTAAATACCGACCGAGTCAACAGTCATTACTAAGCTTAGACATTAAGGTCATTCATTTTGATTTTTTTTTCCAAATCATAAGTTCTATCAATTTAATTTTTCTTTGAGCTGCTAGAATATACTTCAGTTAGTTTGGAACCGAAATCTGTAATTCATTTTTGTATTTGGAAATGTTCAGATTACTTTGGTAACTTTTAGACCCTCCCTTTTATTTAAGAGATGAAGAAAACACCAGGCGGGTGGATTTGTTTGACCGTCGAATGTCCGGTCTGACGATGGGCGTTTTGTTTTTTGCCACTTTTTCAACTTGTATGTCACTCTTAGTTTACTTTAGTTTTCATCGAAGTTGTTCATATTTTTGCTAGAAAATATGAAAAAACTTCAAATATTTTTTTCAAACAATCAAGTCGGCAGTGCGTTCAATAAACAAACACCACGGTCGTTTTGGAATAATTTTGGTTTTGGAGCTTAGAAGGCCGTGACAACATAGGTTGCCGAGTAGAAAAATAAAAGATGAAAAAAATAAGATCTTTAAAACACAAAGTATATTTTAAAACAGAACCAGAGAAAATGCGTTTAGCCTCTCAAACCGAACTCTGGTTGGACAGCTTTTTTTTTCCCGTTCTGGTCGATTTCAAACACATTACAGCAAAGGTGCATTGTTGCTATTATTTTACACTCATCTGTATTTGTAAAAGAAGACGCAGGATTTGGGAATGTTTACAGGGATTTAGGAAATCACCTGCTTTACGTAGGGAATACATACATATTGTGGTGTTTACTGGATGTTGTCAAGTGTTCTAAAATGAACATATACACATATAGGAATATTAAAAGATATAAAAAGAAGCTGATAAACATTAGATTTATTGTTTATGTTTAAATTAGTTTTCTTACTCTAATGTGAGAATTCAAACGGGGTCGATTTGGACTTTAGTTGACAATTTGGGTTTTAAAAACAGCGACATCCAGCCCTGACCAGTAAACACGTTAAATAGAGAACACGGCAAGTCGGCAAGCAACCTGGACCGTTCAGTCACAGCTCCCACCGTCTGAACGAAAATGAAAGCATTCAATATTTGGAACCCTTTGGGGAAAAAAATGGTTATTATGAGCCAAAAATCTCATTAAATATTCATCCTGGTTTTCACAATCAATATGTTCCAGAAGAGATGCTTTAAAATTAAGGATGCACGATATAACGGTATTAACATCGGTATGGGCCGAAGTCAGGCAGTTTTAATTATATCGATGCCGGTCCAATAAATCAAACTGGACTGATATTAACATCTGATATTTTTTTACTGATCTGATCTGGATCGGGAGGGGAGCAGGTTGGTCATGTGACAGTGATAGTGATGCACCAAAGGATTATGGGGAGTTTAACTGAAGCAAAGTCACATTGGTGAAGTCAAAAGAGACTAGAAATGTATATGATATTGATATACATCAATTATTGGCAATATTAATATTGGCCCAAATTTTTATATTATTGCACCCCTAATTAAAATATTTTCAAAGAGCTCAGAAAGTATTATAGAAGAGTTGCTACAATTATAAAAAGAAAGAAACAAATTTTGCCTGAAAAAACACAAAATCTTTCCAAGTAATTTTGGTCTAGTTTCTGGTGCAAATATCTTGATAAACTTGTAATAAGACAAAACTAATTTATAAGTAACTTTCCAGCAAGATATAGAATTTTGTTTTAAGTTAATAATTCCTTAATATTGATGAAAAAGTACTAAATCCACTAGCAGATTATTTCATTGATAAACATTTTTCTTAGAAGAGAAATAATCTGCCAGGGCAACTAGTACTTTTTCATCAATATTAAAAAGTTAATGACATAAAACAAGCTCCGGTATCTTGCTGAAAAGTTACTTATAAGTTAGTTTTCTCTTCTATTTGCACTAGAAACTAGACCAAAACCAGTCAGCAAAATGTTGTGCTGTTGCAGTGTATGCCTGTAACGTACATGTACACGTCAACCCAGTGGGAGCTGCTGTTAAAAGTGGAGCATCTGCAGAGCAGAGAAAGTCGTTTCCAAACCCTTCAGCAGTGCAGTGCAGTTCATGCTGCAGGAGAGAGAAGCTTTCATGCAGAGCAGCAATGATGGCATGAAGCTGGTCGTCCTACCGTTCTCATCGGCCGTCTGGACGTTGGCTCCTCTGGACAGCAGCTCCTGGACCGCCTTCTTCAGGCCGCTGCGGGCGGCCAGGTGGAGCGGACTGACGGAGACAGACAGTTTCACACTGACATCGCTTCACTGGATCATGTCACAATGCTGTCCAGGATTAAAAAAAAACAACTACTTTTTCCCTTTGTTCCATCTCTTCCAGACAACCAGGGAGAGTTCCAGAACATTTCAGTTCTATTTTATATACACTTTTTCCAATAAGTAATCCTACACATTTTAGCAATATATAAAGTCTAACCTGGAGTAGGTATGCAGCGCCTCTTGAACATTTTTAGCATTTTGTCGTGTTACAATCACAAGCCTCACTGCATTTTATTGGGATTATAATGTAGTAAACAAACACAAAGTATTGAGTGATTGCCAAGTGGAAGGAAAAGATACATGACTTTGAGACTTTTTACAAATAAAGATCTAAAAACAATGTGGAATACATATGTTTTCAGCCCCCTTCACTCTGATACCTCTAAGTAAAACCTATAGTGAAAACTATCCTGCAAAATTCCCTCTAAAATATATAAAGTTGTAATATGTCCAAAATGTAAACATATCTTCATAAAAACAAATATCTCCGCCATATTGTTTAAAAAACATGATACCATGCACACGGGACCGTTTTCAATTTTCATCCACCCGCACAACCATGCCAAACATATAGGGGGCAGTGTAGCGCAAAGCTAAAACCTGTTAGCCGATACAAGTCATTCAAAACAAAAAAAACGACTTCCTGTTAGGAATTAAACACGGTGCCATAGGTTGAGCTACTTTTAAATAGTGTATCAGAATATAAAAGTTACTAAAACACAAGATGATGTAGATTGTCAATACAACATAAAAATAAAGGGATTGCATTTAGCAATATATCCCTTGTAGACAATTCACACATTTAGCTTCATTTTTATCCAGCTTCTTAGACACTCACGTTTGCAACGCTGCGTTTGTGGCATTTATGAGTGAAGAGTCAGACATCTTCTCCATGATCAGCAGCACACAGTCTTCTTTCCCCTGGAACCAGGATATGTTACAGGTCAGGAGGAAAGAAATGTCACTTCAGGTAAACAGAGTGAAAACGCATCAATTTTCTCATTAAATGTCCCAGTCAAAGCATTTTGGGGGCAACTGACTAAACTCATAAAACTCAGTTTTTGTGCTTTGAACTTAAAAATCGCAGCCCGTTTTCCTCTGCACAGCTTGTGTAACTCCCTTAAAGGCCTTAATCAACATTACTCTGTTGATTCTATCAAATCTTGGTTTTTCCAAACAATCTGAGTGTCTTTCACCTTTCCTAATGCATGCACATGTGTAGTGAAAGATTACTGAATCTGTGACTGTCTGTGGAGGAGAGCTGTGCAGAAAGCAGCTGAAACACGCAGCCATTAAATGTTACAAAGAAAAAAATATATACATTTATAAGCACCAGAACAACTTTTTATCCAACTTTTGTCCATTTTTATATATATATACATATATACTGTCGGCCACAAGCTGAATCAGAAGCAACTCATGTCAAAACAGAGAGCAAATGTGCCAAAGTTAGCATATCACATTAGCAAATGCTAAACCTATGACACTTACATTACTGCAAGCCAGATGCAGGGCGGTGTTGCCATCTTTGTCTGTTAGACTGAGGTTGGCGTTAGCGCTGGTCAACAGCAAATCTGAAAGGGAGCCATGTTAATATGCAGCTAAAGCAACAACCAGACTGACTGCTGGGAAGGTTTTTAAATGGACTCCAATGGTCATTTTCCACTGGCACCTACTCAGCAAGGCTTAACTTGACTCTACGCAGTTACAGATTTTCTCTAGGTTTATATTATAAACTAGAAAAATTAAAAATCAGAAGAAAAAAAAAATCACCAAAAGAAACCAAACAAAAAAAAAAAGTTTTTAAAATTAAAAACCTAGAGAGAAAACTCTGATTTTCCTCTAGAAGTTACATAGCAGCAGTTTTTATCCAGCACATATGTTATCATCATAGGACTGGTAGTTTCTCGACGATCTCAAAACAGATTTGGTTTCTATTTGCTCATGAATGATCATTTTTGCACCTTTAGGAAAAATCCACATAAACCATGTTCACGTGTTATTAAAGCATTTTGTAGATGCCTATAAACTTTGCCCAAATTCTTTCTGAAGTTTGAAAAAAGTTATAGAAAGGAACACAAAAATACTTAAAAGGTCTGAAATTTGATGATATATCAAACTTCAAAGGAAAGTATCAGCCTCCAATATGTTGGATTGATACCAACATTTAAAATATTGGACAGCGTTAATTTGGGTCATGTACACGTATGTCGTAATACTTCTTGGACTCCGGGGTCATCTATATGAAGACCCCGCCCCCTGGTAATCTTCTGTCACGGAAAACCAGAACTGTGCAGAGTTGAGTTGAGTCGAGCTGCTAGGTGGAAAAGCACCAACAGGAATCATCACCAAGAGCTTCGGCCCGGCCCTTCTCAGCTGCCATTATGAGTGCAGTGCGGCCTGACTGGTCTGCGGTGTCCACAGGTGCATCATGGGAAAGGAGCAGCTGGATGCAGTCTACGTGGCCGCTGAACGCGGCGGCGTGGAGAGGAGTCCTGCAGGAGTGAAAACAGAGTAAAAAGCTGTGATGCAGCGCAGACCCATGGCGCTGCAGCACCAGCGCTTTCACACCGACGTCTTACCTGCCCTTAGCGTCACTGCAGCCAGCGATGTCCGACCCCATGGCCTCCAGCAGCAGTGACGCACACGGCTCATGATCGTTCAACCTGGCAATTTAAGCATCGACACAAGCTCCGGCATGAAGGACGCACAAACGGCAAAACAAGAGGGCCGCAGTGAGAGTCGGCAGACAGACTTACACAGCACAGTGTAGAGGAGTGAACGGATTCCCGTCGATGCACCGGCAGCCTTTCTGCTCCAGAAGAACCTCCACACACCCTTCATGACCTGGAAACACACACTCATCGTCAACGCTGACCAGTGGAGTTTATTTATCTGGGTTTATTTTTTTATTTGTAGAAATTTATTCTGTAAAAAGTTTGTCATTGTTTTAATAAACCTGCTTGTTTTGAACATTTTACTTTCAAATTAACCTACACAGTTGAATAATCTTTTGGATTATTTACTGCACAGTTGGAATAATTGCCTAATTTTGTCTGATTTAGCTTAAAAACAGTCCAACTCATTCTTAGTTCCTGGCAGTTAACCAGTGGACCCAACCTTCTTCCAGCAGTGGGTGTCTTTCAGTCACTAACCGTAGTAGCAGGCCCAGTGCAGAGGTGTGTACCCGCCGTGGTCTCTTAGTGGGGGCAGAGAGGGCGACTCTGAGCAGGCGATGCTCAGAAGCTCACTCAGCCAGGAGGCGTGGCCTCGCGCGGCGGCCAGGTGGATGGCGGTACGACCCCGAGAGTCTCCTAGCAACACTGAGGCCTCTTGCTCCAGTAGACACTGGATGCACTCCTCCTGACCACACAGCAGCTGGGGCGGACAGAGAGCAGGTCAGAGTGTAACTTCACAGGAACAGTCACATGATCAACAACAGCAAGTCTGACAGATTCATTCATGACAGGCAGCGGCTGGATCAGAACTCTGCAACCTGAGGCTCCGGGGCCACAAGTGGCTCTTTGGATCTTTCACGATGGCCCTTAATGAGTGCACTAAAAATCATATGTAACGAACTGTTGTTTGTAAATATAGATGTGATAAGAAATGCCAGAGTTTTGAAACACTTCCATGGAATAATTGCATTAAATGTTCACAACAAAATGATACTAAAAGAATCGATTAGTTCAATAATCTGGAGTATACACACTCTATAAAAGGCCGTCTGCTGAAAGAACACATTCAGAGCAATAATTTAAACAGAATTACATACAAAAAAAAATAATGTCCATTTTGCAAATACAATTAAAAACCTTATCTATAATTATGTTCGACACAGAACTGCTCAAGCGCCAGTTTTAGCTTCACCTGGTTTAAATTGTTTAAAACAAATCTCGTATGCGGCACATTTAGCTGTTGTGCTGAACTTTTCACATGAAGTTAGAAGGATCATTTAGCTGAAGATGAATCCTTTGCTACAAATGATCAAGTGTTCACCAAAGGAATGTTATTATTCAATGTTATAAAAAATTAGCTGACTGTGATCATTTTTTTATTCAATTAATCGTCAAAATAATCGATTACTAAAATAATTGTTAGTTGCAACCCTAAAATTATCACTACATTAACCATCTACTTTTACAAAACTTTTTTTTTTACAAATATGGATATCCCATAAAATAAAATGTATCCATTCCTTTTTTAAAAATCCATTATGTTGTTCTTTAAAACCTAAGAAACAAAACTGCCTTTTTTTTTAAAATGACAACTTCTTACAGTAGATAATTTTTTTAAATTAAATATCGTCTTTTTTTAAAAGACTATGTAACATTTGCAGCGCTAAACAACTTGTATGTAGCTGTATTGTGGGTAAAATAAGGGCTGCAGAGCCCTGTGGTAGAGACTCACCCCGAGGTGGAGGGCTGTGAGGCCGTGGCTGTCAGCCACGTTGACATTGGCTTCCCGCTCCAGCAGAAGCGACACGGCGTCGACATGACCTCCAGCCACCGCCAGCATCAGAGGAGTCCTGCAGGAAACAGGGGCGACGCTTCCTTAAAGCAACAGACACAAAAATAATGCGGGAAGGCAGAAGGGAAGAGCACAACTCACTGTCCCTGAGAGTCAGCAGCATCAATGAGCTCCGCACCGTCCGATTCATCCAGCAGGAGGCGCACACACGTCGTATGGCCGTTCATCACTGAAGAGAGAGGGGCAGACATTACTGGATGGTCAGCTGACTAACTGTTGAATAGTCGGACAAAAACTGGATCAAAACAAGACAAAGATGTTATAACCCTGACTTAAACATGGCTGCAGCGCTGCACTAATCGTTCCCTCTAACTAAAAGGTGATTTGATTGAAAATCTAAAATTTAACCTGAACTCTATCCATGACTGTTAACCCACCTGCCAGGTGAACAGGTGAACGGCCGTACTGCTGGTCACTGGAGTGTGGCGACGCCCCCTGGCTGAGGAGTGTGTGAACGCAGTCGGTGTGTCCCCGGAGGGCGGCCAGGGCCAGAGGGGTCCGTCCTGCCTCGTCTGCCTGGTCCACCTCCCTCTCACCCTGCAGGAGGACCTCCAGAGCCTGGGCATGGCCGTGGTATGCCTGACGGAAAAACAAGGTCAGAGTTAAAAACGTCAAAATGTTTAACAGGGAAACAATCAATAATTCTTCATTAAAATCTCTTAACGGGGCAGGGTTAGGTGTTTTCCAGTCACGTAGCGCCATTTTATAGAATAATCAAATAACCATTGTGCTTTCTGTTGTTATAAGATGCTTGACTTAAAAAAAAAATTGATTTTGCAATGGAACACCATGAAAGTGACAGACTTTTGCCTGTCTCTTTAAGAAACTCCAGCTTTTTCTGAAGCTCCGCCTTCAGGAAGTCATGACAACATGGCTCCTCTATTAACCCTTCAGCAATGTTTTTATCAGTGTTGCTCTGAGAAGTAGCTCCTATAATGAGCTCAGCAGATGAGCAGGTCCACCAGCTGTTTGCTAATTGCTGCTGACTAGTCTGAAGGAGCTGAGCAGAGGAGTCGTACAGGAGGGCTGCTCTATACTGCAGCTCTGAGGAGGAGCTTCGTTGTTAAAGGTGGGTCTAGGTCCACCCAGGTGTGTAGAACAACTGAATGGTTGTCATAGAGATTAAAGGATTTCTCAAACACGCATGCAAGAATCAAAGCAAAACTCCAGGTATGTTTTTGATGAGGAAATAACAATAAGATGACAAAAATTAGATTTTCTATAATACTGCTCCTTTAATAATCATTTTGTTGACAAAAATAAAGCAGAGAAAACCAGTAGAGATGATGTATTAAATCATTTACTATGAATTTTACTTGAAAACCGACCTTATGGTACTCATTTGCCTATAATGCATGACATTATGTGGACTACAGTAAAGTGCAGAAGGAGAAGAGAAGACTTACAGCGAGGTGCAGAGGGCTCCTGGCATGAGGAGACTCGGGATCTTCTTGATGTCCATCATCTCTGTTCAGCAGCTGCAGGTCACAACAAAACCAGCATGAGACCCAGCTGGCTGGCCTCAGAAAGCCATCAGACGGGATTAAAGGATGCTTATGGAGGTGTGGAAGTTTTAATCACCATTTTTTCAGAATATTTAAACAATATTTCAGATTAAGGCGAGGGATTATTAGGGTGATTAACTGGCTGCTTATGGGATCCAGCAGTGTTTTAGCTGGACCAGTCATTTCAACTATTTCTACAGAGGTAGGATGTTTACATTCAGACACTTGGAAAACTTCCAGCCCACATGGGATTTATTTACAGTCTAGCAAAACCACACAGAGACTTTACAGTTTACTAATCCAACTAATCCTGATAAAAGATGGAAAAGAGAGTCAGAAAAATGTTAGATCTAAAATCATTCAAGTCTATTCACTAGAAAAAAAGGATTCAAAAGTTAAGATGCCGCAATTTGGATTATAAGGGAGATATTGTGTAATTATTTTAGCATTTCCTTCAGCCTTTGGGCATGCACAGAAAGCCCATTCCCTTCCCAAACTAGCAGCTGAACACATTAACATGAGCAAACATTCAGAATGACAAGTTGCTGCTTTCACCAGCATCAAAACATCATCACATTGGCAACAACTGCCAAGGGTGAAAGTCCTTACAGGCAGTTTTAGTCCAAAAAGAAAATAAAAAAACTCACAAAAGTTACTGTGTCTTTGTTAGATCTCAGTGGGCTGTGTGCGGGCGTGTGTATGTGTGTGTGTGTGGGGGTGGAGGGACCAACCAGTTCCAGACAGTGCCTGTGTCCGAAGGCGGCAGCGTAATGGACAGGACTGTAGCCCTGTTTGTCTTTGACCGAGGCCGTCGCTCCGCTCTGCAGCAGGAACTCCAAACATCTGCAACACAAACACAGAGGCTCAGCAGAGTGAGCAACCGGCAGCAGACATCCAACATGTCCCAACGTTTCCCTCACAGCGCAGCCTCCTTCTCCCTCTCCGCCTGCACTCCCTCGCTCTCTGGCTCCAGGGCAACACGCCGCCTGTGGAGGGGTTGAAGGCAAAACACGGGATGTTAGCATAAACAGCATCATCTCACAACTTATTTTGCAGCACTGTTACCAACACGTGTCAAACTCAAGGACTGGGGGCCAAATCCGGCCCGCCACGGTTTTTTAAATAGAACTCTCCACATCACTGTTGTGTGGAATGTTTTGTTGGCCTCTGGGAGGTAAAACGAAAATGAAAAAAATGGATGTGCAGCCTGAGCTGACCTTTTAGGAATGGAATGAGGTGAGCAAGGTTATTTACAGGATGAAAAAAAAGGACGTTTCTGTGAATTTACAGACGGACATTATTGCTGAACATTGGGAGAAGTGGGAGAATTATGACACAAAATGTATGTCTATGGTTATTTGACGTAAATGAAGAACTAAGTGTATTAGTTTTCAAAAAAAGCTTAATTGTTGTCTCTTTCAATTGAAGTTAAACACTGCTACATGTTAATGTCCGCTCTCTGTTGTTCCTCATTAAATTTCACTAGAAAATTATGTACAAGTTAAAAGGGGAAAAAACATATGACCTTGTTGGTCTTTTGCTCTCTCAATTTCCTTTTCTTTGAATTGATCTAGATCTGATTGTATTCTAACTAAAGAGTAATGACTGTTTCCACCAATGGGGAAGATTTTTTTAGCATTAGGATGGGCACGATAAACAAAACTGGGCAGATATAAACAACAAATATTTGTTTCCACCTTTTTGCTGTCTGTTTCTGGTTGTTTATTTCTTTTCGAAGGTGTAGAAAGAATAAAGTAATATGTATAACATTAGTAAATATAAATTATAGCCGCAGCAGCAATATTAACATCGGCCAAACTCCCTAATCAGATAATCAGAACACATCTTGTGGACAGGCCTGGTGTGTGGTATCATGTTACCTGAGCTATGAGTCAGAAACAGCTCTGTACCAGCTCACCTCCTGTCCAGGTCTGAGGCAGCAGCATAGTGCAGGGCAGAGCGCCCCCACTGGTCGGTCGCATTAATATCAATGCCACAAGCTACCAGGGTCTCCAGACACTGAAAGTGACGGCTGGCTGCTGCATAATGAAGCGGAGTCCTGAGGGACACGGAGACCAACGCATTACACCAGAAGAAACATTCTCAAAAGAAAATAAAGGAAACAAGAGTCCATCTGAGCCAACATGAGAGAATTTAAATAGACAGAAGGATGGCTCAGTGACCGGCTGTTGTGCTGTTTCCTACCTGCCACATTTGTCTCTGCGGTTGTGTTCCCCCCCACTGCTCAGCAGCAGTTTGACACAGTCCACATTACTGCACAGAAACAGAAACAAAAACGTGCTTAATGGAAATGTGTGGCTGTTAATGTTTATAAAGGTTTGGGTTATTTTCATTTTGGTGTTTAAAATAACATTTCCACATAACTTTATATTTTGATCGGTTGGTTTGTTTTGATCTTTTGAGTCGCCTTTTTACTTGGTTTCTTCTTTTCTACTTTACAATATCAGATGAGTTCATGAAGTTCAAAGCGGCCCAATCTGTGAACAGCGGCACTCACCCTCCAGCAGCGGCTGCGTGCAGGCACGTTCTCCCGAGGCTGTCCGGGGTGTCTATCTGGAAGCCTGCGGACAGGACCGAGTCGTTACACATTATGCTAAACCTCCGACCTGAAGGGGGCGGCACAGGGAAACGCAGGGAAGCCAGACAACACACATCGGCAGAGAGACAGAGACAAGAAGAGAAGCAGGAGGCGTGGAGAGAAAGACAAGCGTTAGTGTGACGGGAGGGGGGGAAATGAGGCTCACGTGATCATACAGGTGGACAGATATAAGCTGTATGTTGTTAACACAGATGACAGAACGTGATGCCTTCAGGTTACACATATAGTCAGACAGTTTGAGCAGCTCAGAAGCGGAGCAGACATTGAACCCGGGGTCTTAGCCCGACGCTCAGAAAAAGCGTCGCGACAATAACAAAAACACGCAACAAAAAAAAAAAAAAAAAAAACTCGGAAAAACGCAAGCGGGGTCAGTGCGACCCCGCCGGAGAACCAAATTAAAAAGCTGCCGAGGTCCAAATTGACCCAGACCCTTAAGACCACGAGAGGGTTAACTCAGAGTTGATACACTGGCAGACAGGAGGTGTGAAGACAGATAGTAGGGAAATGCTTGATTATGTTTAGGCACAAGCTGAGCTCAAATTACTTTGAGAACTTGCGTTTTGTTTCAACATCTCAGTCATTCTAAAACACGTTCAGACCCGTTCAAGACAAGAAAGCGTCTGTTTTTCTCTTCCATCTGCTTCTGTGTTCCACTTTAGAATGTGATGAACTATGCACCACGGTGTAAAACACCAGGTTTCATCCCAGCCCCACATCCAGCGCCTTCCAAAAGTATTCCCAACCCCTCAACCTTTATGTATTCTAACATGTTACAACCACAACACACCTCAGTGTGTGTTATTAGGATTTTATGACAGAACAAGAAGCAGCAAATACATGTGGAGTGGAAAGTAAAATAAAGTTACAGGCAGTCAGAGAAATGGGAAGTTTGCGGCAATTTTCTAGCCATATTTCCATCTACAGGTTTGGAACCAATCAAGCGAAGCAAAAAATTATTTAGTGTAACAGAGAAAGTCCTCCCCTCTGAGCTGGAGGTTTGGACATGAACATCTTCTGAGTTTCATGCCTCTGGTAAAGCACAAACCCATTTGACAAATGTGTTTTCATCTCTCCATTTACACATTAACTCTGTTTCACAAAGCCAGCGTAAAAACGTTGTTGCTAAATAGAGTATGTTATTTTAAATTTTTGCTCCATTCCTAATGCGCAGCTTTAAAATGCGCAGAAAAAATGTTGAAAGAAACGCGTCTTACTATTAGTGCAACTTTGAGTATTTTTATGCTTATGTAATACTCATTCTAGGGTGGCATGCTGGTAGCATTGAAGAAAGTATAAAGTAACTTATTGGTAGTCCTTTCTGGCTAAATAAAATGCTCTCAATTCATATTTTCTGCCAGAACTGAGTGACTGGAAAGAACTGAAGAAAACAGACATCTCCTGAAATGATACAGTAAAAACTTTGAGCTCCACTTTTAACTGAGCGTAACAAATGCAGCCCAACCAACCAGCAGCTGTGCATGGGTTAGAAATATAAATAGGTTCTTCCACAATATAACCGAACCACATGATGAACCCTTGTTGTTTGTGCTTAATGCCTGTAGACACAAGCATTGGAGTCTTGACATCATCAAATTGTGTCAACATATAATCCCATGGGTAATTATATGTTACGGGAAAACATCACCAGTGAAATGATATTTAAACCCACAACTAGTCTTAAAACAACAAATCAAAAAACACAATTAAAATGAATATTAATTATTTGCACTTCTGTTTAATCCAAATGAAGTCAGTTGGTCCATAAGGCCCCCAGGGCTTCAGGGGCCC
>CAEGAE010015656.1:0-34407 GCA_903067095.1 Girardinus metallicus | reverse complement strand
AATAATAATAATAATAATAATAATAATAATAATAATAATAATAATAATAATAATAATAATAATAATAATAATATACAACTTCAGTAATGCTGCTGTTTAACTTTCATTAAGACATAGTTTCATCTGGATCTGTACTTTTGGTTAAAGCATTGTTTTTAAAAATGTCCCACTTCTTTCCTCATCTGTGTCCCTGCTGTGGCAACACATTAAATTTCAAGACTTAAGTCCACAGTACCTGGTTCGGACTGCAAGATATCAGAAAAATATAAAGTTGAGATGCTATGGGAAAATGTCTGATGGAAGTTACAATTAATCCACTTTTTTTTTTTTTTTTCATTTTTGTTATACGTTGTACCTTCTGCTCTCAATGAGCTTGACCATCTCAGCCACTAAAAGCAAACATAAGGAATGGGAATCGGTAAGATATTTCTTTATGCTTGGACTCTATGGAGTCAGAATTTCTTGTAACATTTTAGTGCTTGATCAATAGTTCATGTGGCTTTCTGAAGGTCTGTTTTTTGTAATTTTTGTTGAATTATTTTTCAATTTCTGTCCAGTTCTCATACCTGACCACTGCAATATATCTTAGAGTTCCTGCATAAAATTGAGGAATATACACAAGAGCAGTACTAAATAAAAAACAATGTCAACCACATGATTATATAGCATTTCATTTTACCATGTTTTTACCAGGAATTCATTTGAAATAAAATCTCTGTTTTCCAGGGAGAAATTGTTAAAAGACACAAATTTGTATACAGTATACCAAAACAATACTTAAAAGGTACAGACAATTAAAACATCATAAAATCACTCAAGTGTAAACTAAATAAAAACTTAGGGGAAGTTTTTACTTAATTATTTTATTATTACGAACTCATGAAATAATTCAAAAGGGATTTAAGAATTGTAATTTCACTCTTTATTTAAACTGTTTTAGAAACAGTTTAAAATTTGTGCATTAGATTAGGTTGTTGAAGTTTTCTTGAGTTTAGCAAATCATTCCAGCACTAAGGTGTAGTGTAAGAGAAACTTCTGAGCTTATTTGGTCCACTTTGAAGAGAAGCTGATGTGATGAGCGGGTATTGTGTCCACTCCTAATTGCAGACATGATTAGACGAAGCAAAATAGGGGTAACTTGCCCGAGACAGGCTTGTAAATGTGGCACGTCAGTGTCTTTGTCTCCTTTGTTTTAGTGAAGGCCATGATAGCAGGGCATAAAGTTCACAGTGCTGAGTTCTGAAGGTGGCGTTCATGGTAAAATGTAAAGCACTGTGAAATATTGTATACAGACAGTGGAGAATTGAGAAAGCTGCTTTCATGAAGATAATGTCTCCATAGTCCAACACATTCAGGAAGTTGTTTGCGCAAGCTTTTTTCCTCACGTCTGGCTTCAGACAGGATTTGTGTCGATATAAAAAGCCAAGGTCAGCTTTGAGCTTTTTCAACAGATGTTCCGCATGAGGTGAAAAAACTGTTTGTCATCAATCCATATGCCCAAAAATCTTTTAAGCTTACACTTTTTTTTTTTCTGTCTGATGTCCAAATGTATTTTATGCACAAAATTTTGAGAAAGAGCTGTTGAGATAATCATTGATCTTGTTTTGACTTATGAGCAACTTTAGATTGTTGAGGAAAATCTGAAGGTGATGGAAAACAGTCTGAAGCTCCACAAGAGCCTGATTAATTGAAGCTGCAAGAGTATAAAAAAGAGCATCATCAGCATACAGAAGACAGTTAACATTTTGTAGTCATTTATAAAAATGATAAATAGAATTAGAGCTAGAATGATCTGTCATTATAACATTTCGAACAAGCTCTGGCATCTTGGGAACTGTGCTCTTTGTCAGGTGTGTCATGTCCAATAAATAAAAATATTAATTCCAATGTTGATTGTCAGATTAAAAGTAGGTTTTGAAATTAACAACCTTTAACACACATTGAATATAATTTTCATTAAGCCCATATATCCGTATTAAAAAGTTTTGGTTTAGTCAAATATTACCAGAAAAATCAGTCTGTATGTAATATACTGCTGAGAATGCTATTTAACATACTTGATTGGCATGTAAAGTGGGAATTCATAAGACTTTAAATATAATAGCCAAAAATATTGTATAGTAATAACAATATTCACACTGATTTACGTGTTTTCAATATTACACAGCCTTATTGTGAGAATTATCAGGTTTCATCTGCATTTTAAAAGACTCAAGCAATTAAAATTGACAGTAAAACATAAAATACAAGGGACATGTGTTCCACAGTAGGAGTATGACTGCTGAAAGAAACAATATCAGCGGGCTTTAAAACAGATCTGAGGAATTAACAACAGCCTCAGGTTAGCACACCTCAGGATTCGAGTTGACATGTCAGACTTTTGCAGGCTCAAGATAAAATGAGGAGCTTGACAATGCATAGTTCTTAAGGTTAACACCAAGATTTTAAAGTGAACCCTCAAAGTAACTGGTAACCACTGTAGAGAAGTAGAGGGTCATGTGTCGCCTGATAGACAGATAGACAGATAGAAAGTCCTCTTCAGTCGGTTGTATGGAGTGATTCTATTGAGAAAGAAGAGATGTGAATTTCACAGACTACAGCTGACAGCTGAATCTATGTACCCAATTTCTTGACTAGTTTTGTAAAGTTAGGTTGTCACAAGAAGTTATTACAGATCATGACTTTTCAAAGTTCAGCTGAATATAATTATTCCTTAGCCATTATCTAAGGGCCAATTACTAACAAATAGTAATATCTAACAAACAGTTCAGTAGAGCTGATAATTTATGCACTGCATAGGTCTTAAAGAAACAGTTCCAGTTGATGTCATCCATCTAATTGCAGGAAGATGTTTCTTAAAGTATGTTTATTAAAAACATGACTTGTCCTAAAATAGAACCGTGAAGGACAACATGAAATGCCACATTTTCAGCTTATTACACTTTGGGAACAACCTTGTTGATCCTACCGACTATCTGTTGTACAACTATCTGTGTACAACAGATAGTTGTACACAGATAGATGTGTACAACTTTGTTGAAAATGTTTCCAGATTCAATTAGAGAAATGGGAAAAAATTGTATTTCATAACATGTTCTTAATGTCTGGGAGGTGTGTGGCTTAAGAAAGAAGCAGTTTAATCATAAAATGGTCAGGTAATTGACTAACTGAATGAAAAAACAGCTCAACCCAAAGCAAAATGTTGATCAACCTTCAGAAATCTTGACGATGACTTGGTCAAAACTGCTGATGTTTGCAAGATATTCTACAATGTCCTCTAGAAGCAAAATGCGAAAATGAGAAATGACCCAAGACTTTTGCTCGGTGGCCAAAAGGAACCCTTTCCTCTCCTAATATGTTACAACTGATTTTACAACAGATTGTTTATCAGTGTTACTTGACTCTCCTATAAAGCGCATCGCTTCATGCAGCAGAGTCCAGAGAATCTTAATGTGCAACAGTGGCTAAACTGCTGAGCACGGCCCCTGATGACTCCTCTGTGGACTATTGATTAGCTTCTGGAAGAACTGTGGATCTTTTGTTTTTGTTTTTTGCTTTTTTTTATTTGAGCTAATGTTGTGCAGGGAAAAGGCAAAAGGGTAGTAAAAGTGTTTGCTGATGTACATCTGTACCTTGGGTTTTGTGTAGTTTTTCTGGAAATTATTAGCTCATGTGATGATACTGAAGTGATGATACGTTCTTCATTGTCCACAAAGCTTTCAGAGAAAGACAGAGTAGGTTTGTGTTTTTATGCTGCTGTTGTTGGGTTCTATCTGTTTATGCTTTGTGGTCTTATGAAGTTGACATTTCTGCCCATATAACAGCCTGTCTTCTACTGTCTTATAGTTGCACTGGTGTCATGCACCGGATTGCTTGTGTAATAGAGTGTGAGGACTCATGCCCTTGAATAACTTTTTTGGAAGGTTGTTTTTGAACATGCTGGCAGAGAAGGGGAGTGATTAGAATGGATGCTTCCTACAGAGTGCAGTTTAGTGTCATTCCAGTGTCTGCTGAAAGACACGCTGCCTAATGCTGCTGGATTTGAGTATAAAAGCTCATCTCAGCTCCCATGGACATATGCACGCTGCGTCCCGTGGCCAATTTCCACCCCTCATCTCGCGCCGTTTGCCTTCTCGCTTCCGTTCGGCCTTCACACGTCTTCATCTTCTCTCCTGCTGTCGCTCACAATCTTTGGCAATGTCCCGCTCCCTTTCATCTCTCCGCCACCAAGATGTGACACACTCCGCACCATTTCATGTCTGTTTACCTCAGCTTCTCTTTTTTTCCTCCCTATCAGCATGTGCCTAATTGTGCTTTTCCTCTCAATGTCCCTGTCTTACCCGTCTCATTTCTTTACCTATTGCCCATCTGATGCATTTTTCTCAACACTAACATTTTTTTTTTTACTTTCAAGTTTTATTTTATTGTTATCTAGCTCTACTTTCATGTGCTTTCCATCTTAGAGTAATGGATTTTAATCCATATCAACCAACCTAAGAGGGCATGAAAAGCAGAGAAGGTCGGTTTGCCCTCAGTTTTCTTACTTACATGAAACTGTAACTTGAGGCTGATCTTCTGCAAACATTTTCAGTGCTTTCCACTTGATTCCACATAGGATAAACATGTTTAGATGATGGATGGCTTCTTAATAGAATGCTAAATACATGGAAAATAAGTACAATATATAATTGGTATTTTTGATTTTACTTTAATAACAACCAAAGTCTTGGATTTGAATTGTAATATGACAAATAGCTTCATTCTTAATTATTTTTCTTTCTTTCGTTAAAAGCATCCAATGATTTTTTTTTTTAAATAAATGCATTTTCTGACACTTCTTTTATCAAGCGTTAACTGATTTATTCATGAGGGAAAATACATAACCATGAAAGAATAAATCTCCAGGAAGCACCAATTACAGTTTTTTTTTTTTTTTTGCTTTAAACTTGCAAAACCTTTCTGCTGTGGTATAGTTAAAAAATAAATAAGAACCCTTTTTTGTAAAACTGTTTTAAATAATTAATTGTTGGCAGAGAAAATCAATTAGACCAATTTTATTTGCCACTCAGATGTTTCAGAAAGCCCGTCCTTCTGGTCTTTCACACAGAAATCCAATAAAAACCTTTGAAGTCCTGCTATTGCCATCAACTGATCTACATTATTCTGGGGAACCAAAAAGAGGACATGAAAGCAGAACAGCTGCTAATTTTTTCATATTTAGGAAAAAATATGTCCATAATTTCACAGCTGCCAACTTGGCTAATTCACTTGTCTTTATAGAAGAGAGATTGTCATAAAAAGCCACCACAGCTGCTGCAGCACAATTGCAGGCTATATCTCACACAGAGACTTCCAACTCTGTCATACAGGAGTGGATCGTTCCTCTGTGCCAGATGGGGAGCCAGTTTGGACTTGAAACGCTTCGTTCAGGAGTGTAATAAATAAGAAATAATAACAGGAGTAACTGACACCATTACAAGCCTTCTGGGAGATTTATTCAAGCATTCAGGAAATGAAGACACTTCTTGATTTGTTGACTGTGTTGCTTCATATGAGTACTGAAAGAAGAGCTTTAACTCTGGATTCTGAAACAAAAAACAAATATTTTTATGATTAAATATTCATGTGGCAAAAGAAGATGGACAATAAATCTGCAGGTGGTTTTTAATGGCTTGTCTGTCATATTTTAAAAATAAGTCACCAAAATGTAGCACCAATTTAGAGTGAAACGGAATCATGATGGAATGGTGCTTGGATATTAATTTAAATTATTTGTCAGTCATTCTGACTGTGCAATGCATTAACAATAATATTATTATTGTATATAATTGCCCAGATTAAGGTGTGCTATTTTTAATAATATAATGTGTTATTCTCTGGTGTCTTATTAAAAGAAGTTAAAATGTTAGACGGAAATTGTGGAAAAATGTAGCAGTTTTTACACATCAACTTTTATGACCTCAGGGTACTTTGCTATCATGAACCACCCCATGCCTAGTCCCAAATTTTCTATTAAATATAAAGTTCAATTTCTACATCATGTAACTTTGCCATAGTTGTCTTACACAGTTCTCTTTTTCTCAGAGGATCTTCCTCTGTTTATCTGAACTTGTTGTTGAAGCCCTTCAGGGGCCTTCACAAAGCCCTAACCCCAGACAGTTTCAGGAAGAGTGAGAGTACCGACAACAGTGAGGCAGGCATTATCACCTGCACCAGTTTCTGCCCTCATCTAATCCTTTTCTGGCAGGGGAAGGAGCAGGTTCCTGCAGCCAGGTGCTCAAATGCTGTGGAAAACCTTTTGTTTATACAAATGCCTGGTAGCGAGAATTAAATATTGCTCAACTTGTTTCAGTTGCAGCAAGATAAAAATGAACACATTTTCTGTCTTTATATCATAATGATAACAAAAGTTGCTTTAGTTTGGAGTTGTGCTGTATTTATGAAGAAAAAACTGCCTACTTGTTTTCCCTGTTTTTTTTTTTATCAAAACAAGACCACCAACATCATAATTATATAGAAATATACAACATTTATATAAATCATTTGCTATAGTTGAAAATAGTTACCTTTCTGCTGATTTAGTGGAGTCATTAAAGAATCTCTTGTTTACAAAGAAAAAATTCCATAAACTGCAATTTACAGTTGGAGATTAAATAATATTTAAAAAAATCCATATAAACCATTTGAAGTCTTGAATAGACAGAGTATTGATATTTGAACAATATGACAGCAGATATTGGCTAAGCTATGTTTGAAACAAATAGCTGGAATTCCTTTAACTTTTTAATTAGCATTCCTTCTGTAAATTCTTGTCCTGGATGCAAGTAAGATGTATAGCTGCTTGAAGTTAGTCTATTTTAAAATGTGATGTTTCCCTTGTTTCATATGGGAATAACACTTTAGCATAGCCAAGCTCTGTTTAGCTGTCAAGTGTTTGCTGCTGTGCAAACCTAGCTGCTCAGGGCTGTAATGTTCCAAAGCAACAATATCAAAAGCTTCTCAAAACTCCTTTTTAAGTGCACTTATCATGCAACCCAGGAGGTAAAGCCCTGCAGATTTATATGTGACAAGCCTTCTGCAGCTGATATCGGTACAGTCAATCAGGTGCCTTTTTATTCCTGAAGCCAACCATCGGCTTCAAACACATCCTGTGGCTCTGTCCATCCCGCAGCGTGTGCTCCTGTGGAGAAATGTCACCTCTTTCTGCATCATTCCATCTACCATACTTCCATCTTCTGGTTGCATTTACTCACCCTCTCTCTCCACTTTTATTTTAAACTTTCTCCACATCTATTACTTTCTTTATCTCTGTCTCCTTGCTCTTTATGTCTGTATTGATTTTGTGGCAGCGTGCTCTCCATGCTTCTTGCCCTTTTTGATAGAGGGAGTGAAATGGAGTCTCAGTCTGCCAAATGAAATCAAAGTCTTTTTTTTTTCTTCCTCTCCCTCCCTCTGTTCCTTCGCTCCATTGCAACAAGCGCGAACTCCATCAGCTTTGAACTTGCGTGTGTGAAATGAGCTCTCTTTGCTCTGATTGTCATCCCATCTCTGTGCCCTTTCTCTTGTTCTTTGCTCCCCACCGCTCTTTTTTTTCCCACCTTCCAGCTTTAATTCAGTTTGATGTTATTTCTTTGTGTTACTGTCAAAAATAACTCTATTCCAGCAGCATTTTACTTTGACTAATGTCTTATTTTCTCCTCATTTTTTTTTTTTTTTTTTGTGCATGCTTAGAAATTTTTTTTCTTTCTTTTATATCATTATATTTCAGTGTAGAAATCTGACACTGGCACATAATTTTTAAAGTCCACTGTTAGACTTACAATATGACAGGTTAAAAACAAGAAACGGTTGCTAAAAGGAAGCCGGTCTCATCCGCTTCTTCTCATCTGGGTCATGTTCACATTGACATCATCCTACAATCCATTTTGTTCTTTGTGTACTAACTTCTTTCTCCTCCTTGGAGAACTCCTGCTGTTTCCAGGCATGCTAGGAGACTCCCTTACTACATAACTGAGCAGATAAATCAACAACGTTATCCTCCTTAAGGGAGATCTGGATGTTTTTTTTGTTTTTTTTCTTGTCTTCATGTAGCAGGAAATATTGGAAGAAATCTTTTTTTTTTTAAAAAGTGTGGTGACCAAGTATTTTATTTTTTATTTATTTATTTTTTTTTTACATGTACCAGTCTCAAAGTAAACTATAACATTGTTCTACAACAGAAAACAACATTCACAAAATTTGGGAGAAATTTATATTTATCAAGCAGTGTCAGAAATGTCCTGGAAATACTGTGCTGTGACGGCTGCTTTGACTGATGTCACTGATTCCCAGCCACAAATGCTGCTTCTTTTATGCTTTCCTTTTTTTTCCCCTTATCGAACTCCAATAAAAAGAGTATCAACACCTGTAACGTCTGTCCATGGACTAGACCATCGTCTGTAGCATCTTGTTTCTTGTATTTCTTCAGTCATGCAGTCTGGCATGATAAGTTGAACAGTGCAAAAGGAATTACTGTCATATTGAGCTTGCATTGTGTGACTAGTTCAGATCCTGTGCGAGTTTTGTGTAGTTTGTGCAGGGCTTTAAGGATGATGTCTGATCAATTGTCAGAATCATCTCAGAATTTGATGCAGCGGAGCAGCAGTTCTACTTCAAGCCTTCTATCTGTCTCCTCCTCCTTCTTACCGTCACTCATGAATGACACACAATGATACTTCAGATCTTCAGATGGGTAGAGACTTTCTGCTGGCCCCTAGGGATTTATCCAACCTTTTCCAATTTGGAAACAAGACGTCAGATTTGGAGAAGCTGACTTTGTCTTTACACTGAGCTGCAAAAGTCTCCAGTCCACGCCAAAGAAATGAAGAATGAGATGAATGATTTGAACAGTGGCTTTGATTCTTTTAAAACTGTGGCATGGTTTCAAAATGGAAACTGGCAAATGCCACGTCTTGTGTTTTACTGTAACATCTTTGCCATCACATTAACTCCCATAACCAAAATAGCTAATAGGTATTATCCAGTCTCCAAGCTACATATCCTATATTACTTGGTCCTAGTAAAAGGAAATCATGCTATTTATTCTACCTGTCATTAGATTTTATTTGACAACTGGTCAGTGCATATACAAATCATAGTGATGTCTGTGCTTTTGATTTTATTAGTTGAACACTTTTTTGAATGAACTCATTTTTTTAAGGTTTTTTAGCTTGTCTGATTCAGCACATTGAGGTCTTTAGTGTTTAACAGTGAAGTTCAGTTTTTTTCCTACAGTGTTTGTAATGTTGATATTCAGTATTATAGCGACAGAGCTAAGTGCCCTCAGAGTGTTAAAATATAAATCTAAAAGTCATTACCTAGTGCTGCCAGCATAACCTGCAGAACTGTCCACTAAAGCACAAAGCATTAATCATCTTTTGTACAATGATCATTTGGCCTGTAACATTGCAAGAGAATATATATTTTTAATAAAACCTCCTCTCTTTCGCTCCTCTGTCTCAGGGCGATGGTTTGCAGCTGGAGTATGAGATGAAGCTGACCAATGGCCAGTCTTTCTGGACGCAGCATTTTTCTGCAGATGAATTCGGTGAGAATTATTAGACAGAACGAAAGGGATTATGGAATGGATCGCCAATGGCACAAGCTAACACCACTTAGCACGGCCAATAAAGCACACTGCTCTGAACAAATTGCAATAATGAAGGGACGGCTGAATGAGTTAATGATGATGGATGAACAGAGAGGGAGGGATGAAGAGAATAGGATGCCCATGTATCTTCTAAATGAATTATTCCTACAACCCCAATGCCTTTGTCTGCTCACTCTATTTTCTCCCAAACTTACCCAGTATCTTTATTCATTTACTCTATTTCTTCTTTTTCTTGTTTTTTCTTTCCTGTTCGCTCTTTGTTTTTATGTGTTTACATCTTGTGAATCTTTCCTTAACTCTTTTACTTATTTCTCTCTTGTTCATGTGTTTGCTTTTAAATTATTTTACTCCAATCATAAACTTCTTCATACTTCTGCTAACTCATCCAACTTCTGTTCTCAGGAATTTTGGAGACAGACATCACGTTCCTGGTCATCTTCACGTTAGTGTTCCTCCTCTCCTGCTACTTTGCATGTAAGTACTACCTTTTCTACTTAGTATAATCACTCTCTCCCCTTTAGGGCAACTTACTTTGACTCCTGAAGCCCTCTGTAATCATTAAATGGACTTTGCCTTGGCTCTATTTTTAAAAAAAAACCCTGCATGTTTTCTTGATGGGGAAGAAGTAGATTCCTGTGTTCCTTCTGAAAAGTAAAGGTCAAGCTAGGCAGATTCTTCTCTAAAGATTCAGCATTTATCACATTGGAGCTCATGTCTTAGAGAAACAAGAGTGACAGTAGGCTGGAAATAGAGGTTATTTTTTTGCATAAAGATGAGCAGTTAAGTATTGAAGCCAACAAAGACCTTAAGCTTACTGAAATATGTTTTCTTTGAAAATTTAAGATGAAAAACCTGAAGTGACTGAGAACTTGAGTAAAAAGAGACTTGTAGCTTAATAAAACAGGCACAGTCCCAATCTATTTTCATTTCAAGTTTTCACATGTGGTCATATTATCCTACTTTGTCTAATTTAGTTTGATCACCTAACTAAATTAGACATAAATTACACTTATAATTCGTAAAGACCTGTGCCTTTTCTGTTGAGAAAGTAACCAGAAACATAACTTTTTGTCTGCTTTAATATATTCTTTAAAAATTAAGGCAACACTGAATTAGTTTGATTTGTTTTAATGAGAGTTTCAGTGACAAGAAGAAAACTAGCAAATATCAGAGAAAAGTCAGCAAGCAGATGAATGCATGTTTTTCTTTTATTTATTGTATTTATTGCTCTATATGTTTCTTTACATTTTAATAAATTATTCTGAAATCTAGAAAAAAAATATAAGTCAAACCACAAAATAGTGAGTCTTTGTAAATATGGCAAACTGTAGCCCTATTTTCCATCTGCTTCTACCTAAGACATTTGATGTTAAGACAGTATACTATATGACGCTAGAGTAGACACACATCAAAGATCCACAATAAGAGTGCAAAAACAGATGACAAATAGTCAGAGTTACTCTATTGAACATAATTGATGAATATATCTCAATGCCTATTTCACTTATTAAACTCAATTGTAAGGTTTCTGCCTAAAAATCTTTTGCACATGTTCACTGCATCGAGAGGAATTTAGTAACTACCCACTGGACATACGACAACTGGCTGAAGAAGCTTAGCCCTTTAACAATGTGTAGATATTAGATATGTTATACATATTAGATATTGGCAAAGCATATTTATTCTACAAGTGTATGAAAAGAATTAGAGATTTCTACTCACAATTGGCTAAATGACATATAGTGACTATTGAATTTTTTGCAACATCATTATCTGCTGAAATTACATAGTACAAATCTGTGTATACTCAATCAATATTTGGGGCCATTCTCCTCTACAATTGTTACTTTGCAGGTCAGAAGTCTTAAAGTTGGGAAATCTGATCTAGAGGAATTTACAAAGAAAAATAGTCCAAGATCACAATCCCTGTATGCTCCTTGGAAATACCTTGGGAAATTTAGATGACCAAGGTCTATTCTGTTGCCAAAAAGACGTATAAAATATTATCAGAAGGAATGCTGATAGATGTTGGAATGGTAGCTTTCTGAAATTGTCATTGTGAGATTATGGACTATGCCCCTTACATGGGTTTCAATAAATGTGAAGGATTTTGCAAATGTAATAAGAAATAGGTCTAAAGGTTATATGGTGATAAAGTCAGTAGGAGGTTTTATTTTTAGGTGACATTCTTCCTTAAAGCACTTGACGGATCGAGTGTAGGAGCATAGAGCAGCTATGAGCTGTTGTTTGCAGTCCTCCCTCGCCTGATACATTTCCCCCGCTGGCCACCGCATTGTTTTGGTAGTAAAATAGGCTGCTTAAATATGCATTAAGAATATTTCCTCTCAGATTAGGTAGCGGAAACTGAGATGAGATGTATCAGGGCTCATCTGGAGATGGGCATCACAAGATGGATGCATACTAATCATTGCTCTCCCTATTTATCTGGCTCTCCCTTGTTCGTCTGCGTTCTCCTGTTTTCTCCCTCTCTCCGCACCTCCCTCACTCTCCTTGGCCATCTGTTAGCATATCTCAATCCTTTTTATCAGTCGCCCTGACGCACACACATGTACCCGCACCTCTATCACCTTATTTCTGTTTTTCTTTGTCTCCCTCCAGACAATCTGAAGGGGAGACAGCTTCTTCACACAACCTACAAAATGTTTATGACGGCAGCAGGTGTGGAGGGTAAGAGCTTCTGTCGTAAACAGGCACACACCTACATCATCAAGACGCACACACGTGCACGCTCCAGGGATAACAATGGGCCTCATTCACTGTTGCAGTATCTCGTATCTTAATCCGCACTTGAAGAGCAGATATTATCACACTGATTAGTTCTGAATAGGAACTATTGCAAGCAGATGTGCAGGACTACATTGTTCAATGAAGCTTGTTACTAATGAACCCCAATGCTTTCTTCATGCTGTCCTCTCCACTTTCTTTCAACTCCCTATCACTCTCTTATCTCTCTCACTTTCTTATCCTCAAAATCTTTCTCTTCTCTTCTGCCTCCCATGAATTCACCTCATCGTCTCCTCCTCCCAACTCTCCCTTCTTCTTTCTTCTTCCTGTTGCTCCATTTTTATTCCCTTCTCTCTGCTTTAATCCCACGTCTCCTTTGCCTTCCTCTCCCTTTCTTCACCGCCTGCTAACCTATTGCCTCTGTCTCTTATATTCCTCATTTCTCTTTCTACCCTCCATCTTTTTCCACTTGGCAGTACTCAGCCTAATGTTCCATTGTGTCTACTGGGGCCTGTATGCCAGGGACGGAGTTGGCAACGGCAGCCTGAAGATACTCGGTGAGTTTCTCCCTCTGTATCGGTCACTGGCTGAATGACTGACACAGAGTACGGCTGGAAGATCACTCACTGTCAGAGCAGAGCAGTTGAGTGGACCATGATGGATGCATGTATGTTTGAAGAGACCTTGTAGATGGTTGTATGGGTGTAGGCAGGACGATCTACGACTTAATGTGACTGTGTGTGTGTCTGCAATATGTGTATCATGACCTGATTTTATTGTTCCCCTCTGATGTCACAGATTCGAAAACTACAACCTAATTACCTCTTCTGTCTTCTCTCTCTCTTCACCTCTGTGTCTGTCTCCAGGGAAATTACTGTTCTCCGTCAGTTTCTTGGTGTTCCTTCTGATGCTCATACTGTTGGGTAAAGGTTTCACCGTCACCAGGTGGGAGAGAGGGAACATTGTCCTTTTTCTACATTTTTAGGTGTGAACACATTAGGTGTGTAACATTGCATCCAGCTCATGAAATGAGACTGTAGATGATATTGACTTCAAAGGAAAATGAGACGTTTGGCAATATTTTTGAGAATACTGAAAATCTCAGTTTCTTAATTTTTATAATTAAAAGAATCTGAGTATCCAAAATTTGGCCATATGAACAAAAAGTGTCAGAGGCTTCTGTAAAGCTTGCATAATGAAGTGTTGTTGGCAGGAGCAGTAAGACCTCTTACACTGCAGACCTTGTCAACACAACATAAGAGCTTAATAACTACTTCAAAAATGATTGGACTAAAATTTGCCATCACACCTTTCCTACGATTTACGTCCCAATGATAAAATTAGAAAATCCTTGAATGATCCAAGTTTCCTCCCATTGTATGGAGCAGGGAGTAGCACTGCGCTCTTCCTGACCAGCTGGTGCTGCACAATGCTGGTCAGCTGGCTGAACGAAGGCTGCTAGACTTCTCCCTTACTTTGAAAAAAAACGAGCTAATTTGGCCGTTGTGAAGTATTTCTGATGAACAAAAACCACAGTTGGTCGTGGTGTGTAAACTTCAGCAGCTCAACATTTGACTCCTGCTAATGCTGTTTCCAAAGAAAAATAGCAAGTTACAAACAGAACGTTCATTAAATGGCCAATGTTTTTTTTCTCAAGCCTATTTTATATTAAAACAGACAAATACAAGTTGTTTTTTTTTTATTTTAGAAATATGGTGGCATTTTTCCCATAGCTGTTATGCCATTCCAGACTACTACTAGTGACTAATGTATGTCCTGGATAGATGATAGTACTTGTAGTTACTTTGCTAGATGAATACAGGTTGAAAGTGGATATAGCTTCAAAACACAAGGGTCATTTTAATAAGAAAAATTGTAGTATTTTAATAATGCAAGATATCACTGTGCAAGCAGACGTTACACCACTAGTGTATGCATGTATTTAGTCTTTTCTTCTGCATGTCTGTTACATTTTGTGTCTCTTCTAGCTGAGTCACTGTCCCTCATTATCACAGCCACCAACCCTGTCTCACAACATGATAATGCCATGTGTCAGTCAAATTATGTGTTGTGAAGCTAAACTCATAGTGTGACTGCAGAACAGTTTTGTCCTCAGGATATAAAATATTAGCACTGAAATGTTGGGCAGTTGAGTTGTTTTCAAGTAATTTGAGTCAAATTATTTCCAGTGGTGGTTTGTTTTTTTTCCCCTCCTCCTCTGGCAAGGATTAGTGGACATTTTCTTGTGACTTACAGCTCCACTGCACAATAGATTATTTATGAGTGCCTTTTCTCACTGGAACATCAGCATTTATCCATCTTACACCTGACTGGAAAAGTGCCTTCCTGGCTCAGCTGTCACTGGTGCTGCCAGTTTTCTAAATTCATTTTTTCAAATTCCAATTTTAATACTGGAAAGACATAACGTGACAGCTCCTATTCTCATTAGTTTGTGATGCAATGTTATGTTAGACAAATGGGTGAATGGCTTTTTGTTTTGACCACTGTTCAAATTTTGTGGATTATTCTTGCTTTGCTATCTTTCTCTGATAAAATTCAGACAGAGGAAACCATGAGCTTACTGGTTTTTCTGGATATTTTTTAGTTTCTAGTATCATATCCACCCCAAAATTTAGAGATTGTGATCTCTGGACTTACTAAACTCTATATATACTACAAATGTACATCAAGCTAAAAAATGTGCTTAAACCAATACCTGAACAGAATAACATAATATTACATAACCTGCAGAGTTTTTGCATTGTTTTAAATGCCCGGGGGGCGTTCAGAGGACGCAGGGGGGCACTGGCGGAGTTTTTTTTTTTTACAAAAGGGGGGCACTGGGATTCTTTTGGGGGGCGTTGGCTCCAAGGTAAACTTTACACTTTACATGCACAACAATACAAGTTTAGACTTTGAACAACTTGCTAAAACTGTATTGTGTAACATTAAAAGATGCTTGGTTGCAACTGTACCGATGGTAGCTTTTCTTCTTTTCAGTGTTTGTTAGCTTCTTGGCGGAGCTTCGTTCTCCTGCTACTCGTAGCTTCACGGCATCAGTTAGGGTTAGGGTTAGGGTTAGCCCCTGCCCCTTTTATCCTTGATGCCCCTTGTTCCCTTTTTGAATTTTTTTTTTTATTATTATTCTGTGCATCAGGAGGCCTGCTTGTTCCCCTCAGCAATAATATTTAGCTAAATAAAATAATTTAGAAAAATAAACAAGTCTGGCTGCCCTCAGTCTAATGACTTCTCTCAGAGCCTCCATGTTTTACCCAATTCAAACACAAAGATTACACCATATTGTAGCCATGGTAACACAACAATCAAACTATCAAGATGATTCTTTAAACTTTTACAAAGTAAACTTCCTAATTAAATCCTAAATGTATTTTTATTTCAGCTGAATGCATTAAATAAAATTTAATAACATTGTCATTCTCTATAAATGAATGCTATAGGTTTAGATCTATGATGTGTGTTCCTATAAAACCATTTCTATGGGCCCCTGAATATCTGGAGGGCCCCTGCCAGCAGCTACTGAGTTTTCTTTGCCTTGATATCCCAGTCTTACAATTCTAGATCTCAGAGGTGCTAACATCAAGAAATTATATAGCGTTAACCCCTTCGAGCTTTTTTGATCTATAAAGCAGTCTGCAGCCAAGTGGTTGTAGAGGTTAAATATATATTATTAGGGATTAATTAGTAAAATGGCAGCAAATGTGCTTATTTCATAACTTCACAACCAGTGACCTTCTCTCCGATGGTTTGTTTAACAGCTACAGTCTGAGATCAACTTAGCCCTTCAGGACTGTCAGCAGCAAAAACAGCAACATTATATACCTCACGAGGAAAATATACTACATTTGCTTTGCATTCTCCCCACATGATGGGAATGATATAGTAGGAGCCAATTAAATTCTTGATTAATATGCTGTTGTACAGTGTTTTAAGATCTTGCTCAATGTGCCCTTATTTAACTTTGAGCCCCTGCCCCTCCAAAGGTCTCTGCACGGCCCTGATCATCCATGTTTCTGTCTCATATTTGTGTGGCACTGAAAAGATCTGGAACTTTTGTTTTTCCACTGAAAGCTCTGGTTTACACTGAAAAAGGCTGTTTTGAATTTAATGCTTAAAAGTAGCATTTGCTCTCTATTTCAAACATGAATTCCACTTTTTGCTCTATTTATGAACTACCTTCAACTCATAAACAGAGATCGACTGTGTTCAGTTTCTATTTATGCATTAAGCTAGCTGCTACAGCATCGCTAATCAAATGCATAATGCGTGTGTGCACCTGCATCTGTCCCTTTCATCTGTGCATCTCTTAGTGCGTCTGAGTGTGTTTGATTTTTATCTTCCTTCAAATGTGTGTCTGACCTCTGACCTGCCTGGTTTGTTCCTATGTGCCAGGGCGAGGATCAGCCACAGTGGCTCTGTTAAGCTGAGCATCTACATGACAGTTTACACAATCACCTATGTTATCCTCTTCATCTATGAAGCAGAGGTACAGTATACACCTTACACTCTCTACTCACATGCAGTTCTATAGTTAACAGCAAGGCCATAAGTTTATTCTTACTCAGATAAATCAGTGATTAAACTTTAGTTGCTCTGTTCATCGCTGCTGGTCTGAACTTTTAGCATCTTTAACTGTGGGAATAGAATACTATCTTCAAAAATACAGCCACAGAGATTCATAACAACTTTTAGTTTCATGCACTGAAATAAAAATTAAACACATTAATAATTGAACATGTTCCTGCATAACTGGGGCGATTGTTTCTGGTTTCTGTTCCAATGTGGCAAAAACAAGGAAGCCGCCAGAGTGAATCAGAAGTGCTAATCTCCAAAAACATAAGAATTTCAAAGCTGCGAGGGAAGCACCAGAGAACAGCCCTCAGAAAGCATGGTTTCTACGATCCTAGGTTTCACAGACACAATTTAATTAAATTCACTTCATTAATTTAACTCCAAATGAAAGCAAAGTTCATGTCAGGCTATTTTATGGAGCAGAATAAACAGGTTAATTAAAGTTAAGTTAAATATAATCTCATTCCTCACACAATGCTTAAAGCAAGAGTCTCTGATCTATAGGTGTTCAGAAAAACTGATTTCAGTCGATGACTTGCTTAAAAAAACAGGATTAAACAAGGCCAAGGGAAAAGCTTAGAAGAATATTGCTGCAGGAAAAAAAACACTACTCAAAACTAATGTTTCAGATGAACCACAATTTTTCTGATTTATTCTTCTATTGATGCAGAAAATTTCTGGACATGGTATCAGAAATGAAGCACTTCAGTTTCTTTATGTTCAATAAAAAGAAACCTCAAAGGAAAAAAGGTGTTTATGTGATAAATTATATAAAAGGGTTTAAAGCTGCAGTGTGCCTGCTTTGCTTATTGGTACTGCAAGTACAGAATATCAGGACAGTAAAAATAGTAATAAAAACAAATTACACAACAAGAAATTCTTGCTGTTACAGATGGTCGTAAAGAACTGTTTGCGCACTCAAAAACATCCAACTAGAAAACTGTAGGGATAGATAATCTGTTATAGTAAAAACAAAAAGATAAAACCTGTTGAGTGCAAAGATTTGTTGAATCAGAAACTATCAAAACACTATATCTATATATATATAAACGTATATATAAATATATATGCAGAGAGAGAGCGAGAGAGCGATTTGTGTGTGTAATTCTCAAAAATCATATTAGCTCACTGAATTTTTCTCCATTTATCCCAATGTCCTCAAAATGTGTCAAAGGAGCAAATCAGAGCAATTTACACAGACATCGTATACGTAGTTGGTTTTAATATTTCACAAAGTATGCCTCGTTTCTTAATATTTAGATCCCCATAAAACTCATTTTTAGATACAGCAACAAACATGGCAAGATGAGAAACTATGTGGCATCAACTGCATTCTGACAGCTACTAATTACTTCTGCTTATTACACCATTAAACAGCTGTTTAATGTTACAGTGTCCAATGAATCTGTCAGCCAGATAAAAATTAAGGATGCAGAGATCTTGACCCAATTAAATATTCATCAGCAAATAACAAAAAAATCAGCAGGACTGATTTGTTAATTGGCTCTTAGTTTGTTCACAGACTTAATTAGGATGATAATCATGGTGTTTGTTGACCTGCTAAACATCTTATGGTGGTGACATTGAGCTTGTTGACATTTAGATCTGCGTCTCTTCAGTCTCACTCTGTTGCAACGAGTTGAACTCTGACTTTTTCGAACTTCACTTAGGCTTTTTTTTGTGAATTAATAATGCATAATTGCAAGTCCACACAACTGAGAAACTCCATGCTGTTTAGTAAGAGGAACCTTTTAAAAATTAATTCTTGAAGTTTATTTTTTTGACCAGTTGTTCAATGGTTAATACTTTATGGTTTGCAACAGTCGGACATAGAATAGACAGTTAGATTCAGTCAATGGATACTCAACAGAAGAGGTAAAAGAGCACAGTCCCACCACTGGGCTTCCTAATATATGTGAATCAGCCAAATAAATCCTAAATATATGGATGTCTGGGATTTATATTTGTTCCTCTTCTCCACAAAATATCACTGAAGCTGACTTCATAGTTTATGTAATTATGTGAAAATACTTGTTGATGAAGCCCCCAGTTGGAACAGATTGTAAAGTTTTTTCTATTCTATTCTATTGTAACTTCCTTTCTAACAAACACACAGGCAGAAACTGGTGCATTTAGTGTGAGTTTCCTGGCCACGGAAGGCTCTGCAAACCATGTCCACATATGTTAAAGCTCTATTTAGCTTTTTTCTCAATAATCTCATAAATATTCATGAAAGAATGTGCCCTGCAGATGAGCGTGGGCTGTAATGGCTTTTTCTGTCAGAAACTCATTACATTGACATTTTACTAATTATACAAATGCATCAACTTGACTGCAAACACATATAAAAATTAGTTTTGGTTCAAGATTTTAAATTCTGAGAAGAATAAGCATGCTTCCTAAGTAAAGAATACAACAGTTCTTATTAAAAGTAAACTTTTTATACACTGTGTATTCTATATTATAATATTTGTAAATACCAGATTAGTGATGTTTACGTATTTCCTTGAAAGTTGGATTTTTCGAATCAGCATACTGATATCACCCATGGAGAAAATTTAATCTTCGTAAACACCCCTGTTTTTTTTTTCTTCTTTAAAGGGGTATAACACATTTAACCAGCACATGATCTTATGAATTAATAATTCACACAGGAGCGTAAAGTAGTGCATATATCTTTGCTCAGTGAGAAGGCTTCTGCACAGTCAGATGTAATGCTGCCCCATTTAGAGACGGTGGATTACAGCCTTTGAATTCAGGGTGGTAATGACCCCAGAGGAGAAGAAGGCTGCAGAAGTATCTGTGCTATTTCTAATATTGAAGCATGCAGCCGTCTCTTCCAATATGTGGTTCTGAAGTGGTATGATTTATCAGCCGCCTGCCCTTTTGCACAGGCCCTGCTATTTAAGAGCTTCAAACTCTGGGGAACTCTGTCTAAAATAAGCGAAACTAGGTTGGAGGAGGAACGGAACTGAAGACTTGAAATTTGGACCCGATGCGGTGACTACAGTTTGAAGTCTGCCAGGCTCTGCTTGGCTGAGTGCATCCCGAACATCTCCACACCGAACTCTTAGCACTATGCATTATGTAGCAGCAAGAGTAACTGTGTAAAGTCAGAGCCTGTATCCAGTCACTGGATTGTGAAATACAATCCATTGTCTGCACATGCAAACACACATCACACATACCCAGACAGAGCTGTGAGCACACATGCCGATGCCCTAGATGTGGAGAAGTGTCAATGTCAAACCTTCACACAGACTGGAACTAGCTGTGCTTGGCTCGGTCACCGCGGCAGATCAGCTAACCCATGAGCAATTCATCATTACGAAATAGGACACAGTCTGCACATTTCTCTGTATCAAGGTTCTGCTTGCTTTTAACGTGTCTCATGTTCCTGTGCCAGTTCTTTGACCCAGGTGAGGTGCTTTACGCCTACGACAGCCCCGCAGGCTACGGCCTGATGGGCCTGCAGCTGGTCGCTTACGTGTGGTTCTGCTACGCCGTGCTGGTCTCTCTGAAACACTATCCTGAAAAACAGCCCTTCTACGTCCCTTTCTTCACCACATACACTCTATGGTAAGACACCATCTCCAGTTGTCGCTGACTGTTACACCATGGGAGCTGATGAGGCATGTACATTTCTCTGTGATCTTTAAATTTTAATTATTTATGTAGTTCAGTCAAAACAAAAATTAAAGCAGATAGCGGGCGCTTGAGGTGGGGAAGTCCCAACTTTGCGCTCGTCTTATGTTGCAGATAATTATTCCCAGATGAGAGATAGCTGAAGGATATCTATATTAATGAGCTGTTCAGACTTCATGTGTGAGAATAATTATGCAATGCCTGTAAAAAAATAATAATGTTTCTTGAACTTGTTTCACATTTTGTCCCATTACAGCTACAAAAGTTGATGTACTATTATAACAAAAACATTTCTTGATGTATAAATATGATAGAGTTTGTTTAAATTATCTCAAATTCCCAGTTTATTCCCATAAATATTTGATGGAATGTTTTTAGGAAAATTCACCATCTTTACTTCCTATGAAAAGTTTCCAGAAATTCAATGCAAATTTTCCTCAACTTTCCAACTCCTTACATTACTTACACAGTTGAACCCACATGTTTACTTAAACTGAATAAAAAGATACATACACCATTCTTTCTTAGTTAGAATTACCAAAAGAAATTCTGTTTGCTAAATGTCACAATAATGAGAAACAATATGTCATATAAAATCATATAAAATACCATAAAACTCATTAATGTTTTTGGTTGTAACATAAAATACAAATGCACGAACATTAGCAAGAAACCATATGTGCTAGATAGTTCACATAAAAAAAAAAGACAAAGATGGATGGTTTAGTTTCTCAGCTTTTCAACCTCTAATTGTAGAGGCTTAAAATGAAGCATAGATTACAAAGACTAATATTATCTCTCTCTCACTGCAGCAACTATCCCCTGCCTCATTATCCACTTCTCTCCTTCCATCATTATCACTCTGAGCGCTTTACATATTTTACTCCCTGAGCTCTCTGTCTCTCACCATCAAACCATACTCTCATCAGTTACTTTAATGTTCTCCCTCCTCTCTTTTCTCATATCTCTCATTTTTTTCTTCCTCAGGTTTTTCGCTGTGCCTGTGATGGCTCTGATCGCCAACTTCGGGATTCCTCGATGGGCTCGGGAGAAGATTGTGAACGGCATTCAGCTCGGCATCCACCTCTACGCTCACATCGTTTTCCTTGTTCGTACCACACGCACGTGCTCATGCAGACCCCCGTAGCTTTTTGTAGAGCTGGCATTATTCAGGAGTCATTATTGCCACAGTCTGACATACATAATTGACAATCCATGAGTTCTTACTGTGTAGTTCGGGAACGTCTCCTCCACACATCATTATCCATCTCTTTGTAACCTTAAACGCAGTGTTCTTCACTAATGGGCCGTACCGTTCTGTCAAATATCTTCGGTCCTCACCACACACCTCTCATGTCTCTGTCTTTACCCAGAGCTTATAGGTTACAGACATATTCCCGAAGCTATCTTGAATAAAAGTTGAAGAATATTTATATTTCTTCATGAATTTATTCTTTTTTAGGTCATTACAAGACCATCAGCAGCCAACAAGAACTTCCCATATCATGTTCGGACCTCCCAAATTGGGATCTTGCAGTCCAGCCCCAAAGGAGGGGAGGGAGGGGAAAGTTTTCCCCACCATGCCTATGGGAACAGCTCTTTCCTCGGAGATTCTCAACCCAACTTCACCGAACTCTTCTCCATCCAATCAGTAAGTCTAAATGTGATGTGTGTTCCTGGATACATTTGAGTGGTTGCTATGCAGTCCAGAACATCTCATTTGAGAACTAATAAAACAAAAGGAAGAACCAGAAACCACAATGAGATACATATTACGCTGCATGTACTGTCTATATAATATCCACTATAAATTCCCCATTATTTTGCAGCGCTTGCTACATTTAATTAGATAAGGGCTCTAGTGTACTCATTTTCTGATGCTTTTTGTGTGTCAAATGTAGCTTGAAATTAACTGCTGTCTTATTGAACATAAGTGCCTGAAAATAGAAAGCGATTGGGGCAGCAGCGCAGTTTGCGAGGTAGCATGTTTTCAGGGATTATTTCTCAGCAAAATACTTATCTCCTCCAGGGGATGACGCATTGCATAACAATACACCTGACACTAAAACTCTTGAGTGAAATTAAATATAAGTGTGAGCAGAAATTCTGGCAAGACTTAATTAAGTTGTTGTGTTTTCTCTGATGAATTGTCTTGCTTCGGTTACTTTCAGCTCTGAAGGTGTTGCTTTTTACGCTACATAGAGATGAGTGACAGAAAAAGAGCTGTAATTTTCAGCTACAGCATTCCTCCTTTAATGTAGCAACAAACAGACATCTAAAATTATTTATTTTTTAAAACGATACAAAAATTGTGGGGGGAAAGAGGATTTATAAGGATGTACCGGACCGTTGCCCCGTTTTCTTAAGCTACAACCACCGGTTTTGATATTCATCTCCATAATGTGTTTGATACGTGACATAATATATTGCTTAATTACCACAATAGTAATTTTACAAAGTCTAAGCAGAACAAAATTCACCATGTGGTGGATTAGCGACTTGGTTTTCTGATAATGACAACCTCGGTATCAGTGAAATTTCTAATCTGCTTTTATCTAATCCAAGTTCTGACAAAATAAAGAAATCTAAATTTAAGTGTGGGAAAATTTGGGAATCTATTTGTTATTGTGAAATCTACAACCTATATCTCAAAGATTTAACTGATGGATAGAAGACAAAGTCCAGCTTTGTAAACAAAGATAATTGTAATTTGATTTCTACTGTGTGTCATGTTCCTTTTTATTGTGGTACCCTTAAATAAACTTGAGTGAAACCTATCATTCTTAGAAGTCAGATAATAACTAAATAGGGTCCACCTGTGTGTAATTTAATCTCTAGAGTACATTAGTAACAAACATTATAAAAACAAAGGAACCCAAATGTCAGATTAGAGATAAAGTTTTGTGAAGATTTAAAGCAGGGTTCATTAGGAAGCTAGTCCACACATACAGACTATTTTGACCTAAAACTGTTTGTGGCAAGACTTAAAAATTAGTCTTTACAGTCTTTGTAAAAAAGTGAAATCTGTTGATCCACATGAAGAATAAAATTCCAGTTAATTATGTCGCCAGATTTTTTAATTAGGGTTTGTAATGTTTCAGAGTAAATACCAGCTTATCATGAGATTCAGTTTCATGCATGAGCACTCATGAGGTACTTTGAGTTAACAGATTTAGGGTAATGATGGGCTGAACGTGATTATCCATATGCAGGTTTCCTGCTGTTTATAACCAAATCTTTATTTTATCCCATTCAAACATTCTCAGAGGTAAATTAGCATGGTTTGCAATGTGTCAGAAGATCCTAGTGCTGATACCAGGGTTTCTTTGTTCCACCTAGCATATCTTTTTGTATGAATTGTTGTCATTATCATATAAATGATGCCTCAGAACTTGTTTGTTTTTTAATTCCAGGATCCGGTGAAGACCGTGGAAGAGACAGTTGCTCGTAAAGGACCCGATGTGCCGAGAAACAGCGAACAAAAGATCATTACCACTGCTGCAGACTTAACCATGATATTGCCCCCACCTCCACCTCCGATACCCCCACGCCCCGCCTCCCGCTCTCCCCCGATGCCCCCTCGACTTCCATCCTTCACAGAGTACTTCAGCATGCAGAGCGGCGGTGGAGGAGGCTTTGGGACGAAGGCATGAAGTGGATGAGAAAGCGGGAAAGACTGTGGCAGAAAGGATGAAGGCTACAGACAGAATTTACAAAGCTGGTGGGAGAGAAAAAGGTCATCCTGAATAATAGAAGAATTATAGATGAAGGGACATATATGAGACGTCATCACAAAAGTAAATCCCTAAATGGTCCTTTTAACTTGGAAATGGAAATGACCTGTATGGAGAAGCTAAGGGGGATGGCTAAGACGCAAATGCTGAGGTTGTAAAAGAATAAAGAAGCAATAAATATTTGATGTTGACCAGTTGAAGGCACACGGGAGAAAGATGACAAAGTGGATGTAGCCAGAGCAATAGAATGATAGCTGTGCACAATGTGGAAATGAACAAAATTCTTGAAATACTTTTATTCAAAGATTCATGAGGATTCGATGGTGTGCCTGGAGGAGTTTGTAAATAGCTAAAACTATTAAGAGCAACAATTATGTATAGTTTTATTTCAAAATACGAGATTAATTCATGTTTTCTTTCCCCTAAAAAAGACATTCCAGTTGGTCCTTCGACCACAGAGAAATCCCATGCCATTATGTTTAAAATTCATAAAAATATAAAACAAACTTTTTTATGTTTAAGACATTTTTGATAAAACTTAGATATATTTATGGTATATGGAGTCCGTTGTGTTTATTTATATTCTTACTGTATAAGCCTTCATTGGAGCTGGTTTTTCTGGATCAATATACTGATGTGTAACTGTAAATTGTCACTTTTAGTCTGGGCACCCCGAAGTACAGTACTCGTAAAACATGCATGTTTGTGTTGTATTTTCCGTCCGAAAAGCAGATATATGTGCTCCATGTGACCATAGAATATTCTCTTATTGTGTGTGTTGAAATCCACACTTCCTTAAATACATACAATAGGCTGCAATATGTTTTTTTTTTTTTTTTACTGCAAAACCTTTGTTAATTACTATTCAAATCAAAGCTGTCTTGCAGTATTTTTAACCTATAAGTAGGCATGGGCTGGTATGATATTCTGACTTCTGGTAACTTAAAGATAAAAACCACAGTTTCACAACATATTTTGAAATGTTTAAACTTAATATTTAAAATTAGAGAGCCCGCAATCAGAGATTCATGGATCATTTCTGGTTTTGTAAACATCCATCATGCTGTAAATAACTTTTAGCATATTCCAAATTTTCTGAATAATTGCAACAGTATTAAAAATATACTTGTTTTGCAATTTTGCCATGATCGGGTTTGTAAAAGTAAGGAGGTAATGTCACAATGTGCATGTATGTGTGTGTGCGTATGAGAGAGGAAGAGAATAGGCTGTAAAAAAGAGTTTCTCTGTTATTTTAAACTTAAACATAATTTCTGAGCTTTATTCATATTTAGCACGGTTAGGATTAGTAACCATTAATAACTGGAAACACTGATTGTACTCTCCAGTTTGTATCTTTGCAATTTCACACTCGAATATCATACCCATCTACCTAACAATTGCATCTTTTTCTTAGGTTGTTAAATAACTTTGTAGCTTTGATAATTTGTAGAGATCAATGGTTATAAAAAGATGTGAAATACCAGTTCTTAAACTTCCTTACCAAAGAGTGTTGTTACACCACTGGGCAGCAAAAGATGATTTTTTCTCAGTTCTTACAGGCTGTTCAATAATCTGAGCAGGTTGAGCTGAAAATCATCCATGTCTGCTTGTCTGTTCATGTCTATTTAAAACATTTTCTAATTGTTTTCATTTTAAAAACTGATCTAAAACTGCTTTTACCACTGATGCTAGAAACCCTAATACACTACTTCTCATATTTCTTTCAAAATTATCTTATGCACATAAAAAGGGTGAATATATTATATTTATATTAATATTTATAAGTGACTATTTAACCTTGTTAAAATCTTGATCAAATTGACGTAAGTTAGTTACAGTATAAACTAAAGTTCTATTGTTCAGCATATCCTTCCTTTTGGTTTGTCAATGAGAGTAGCTTAAATATACTTAATGGTTTTGATGATGGTACTTTTCATAATATTAATAATAATAAAGCCGAATACCTGCCCATGCCTAGTAAAATATTATTTATACTGGGCTGTTTTTAGTTAGTATCACTGGAGTGCAAAATATCCCTGATTTTAACTGTCATGTCTGTGTTTGTGGATGTTGGTGAATATACTGATGCAATACAGCACAAAGACCGGGGTGATGCTGAAGTCAGTCACAAGTCACAGTTTCAACTTTATTTGGTTAATTCTTTTTGTAAAGATTTCCATCAAAATGGGAATTCGGTGATTTTAAAAACAGTGATGCCTTTCCATGTGTTAGTAATTGGCTTTTCAAAAAACAAACAAAAAATATATCAGGAATGACTAACATTGAGTGATTTGATTTTAATATTAAGACAGCATATTAAATTGAAATACAAGCCATTTTTTTGTCTTGCGTAATAAGAAGTGGTTGAGCAGAAATTTAACTTTAATTTTATATGATTCAGATTTAAATCCTAAGATATTCACAATTGACCAGTTTACTTTGCAATCCTAGTTGACCAACCAATTCTGTGATGGTTGCATGTTGTGATACTTGGAGGCTCTTTTTCCTCTGTCCGCTTCAAACATATCTTAAGTGTATATTTTTACTATCTGGACAAAAATATGCCAAATCTTCTTTAAGATTTGGCATCCGTGTCAAATCTTAATTTGTGACATATCTTCTGTTTTTCTTTGCTGAATATTAAATTATTTTAACGTAGAGGAGGACTTTTAAATGCCTGCTCATCTGGTTTTAACTACAAAACAATAGAAGGTTGTATTTAGCTTTTATATGTTGTATTTTAAAACTAAAATCAAATAACCTCCTGCTTTTTGTTGCTGTTGTTTTCAATTCTTGGTTTCATACCCAATTACCAAAACAAGAATAAACCCAACAGGCTGTTTCTCTCTTCAGTGTTTTAAAGGAGGAACTTTATTATCACCCCCGTCTTGTATCTAAACCATAAATCATTGGCTTTTTACACCTTAATGTTTAAGCTGAGTAAAGCTGAACAAATATTCATAAATTTTTTATTCCCTTATATTGGGGGAAAAAAAAGTATTGTAGAAGAAACTGTGAAAACAGCAACATAACTGTACATTTTTGTCTGTCCTGCATGGAGCACTTTAATGTTCCTGGTCTTGGTCTGTTTATTTGTGTGGATCCATCTTATAGGACTGCTTTAAAAACCTGTATTCACACTTCATGGAGAATTATTCCTACCTGTAAATACGGACTGAAACGGTTTTTCAGACATTTTCGGGAATAATTCGTGCTTTGTTCGAAACAAATTCAGTGGCTTTATCTTGAATTAGAGAAACTGTTGTGCTCAGCTTCGAGCTGTCAGATTAATCAGTGGCAAACTTGTTGTCATGGAATACCGATGTTATGACTGTGGTGTGTAACCTGTAGGAGTGTTTCCAGAAGTGTAACTTTGTGACACTGACAGATACTTGAATTAGAATACTAATTGTTGCTTCTGAATATGTCTGGTTTGTATTTGGCATGTCTGCCACCTTGTCTGCTGTTGCCATGACTTGATTGAACAGACACAGAGAGACGGGGAGAGGCGCACTGATATCGGAACATTGCTTAAGCTTTGTCAATGCTCACGTTTGATTTGTCATAAAGTGTTGTGGAGAAAGAACTTGAAGAAAAGATTTATGTGTGCATGATGTAGAACAGCACAGCTTCTAGGCTACTCAGAGCGATCTGGTTAAGAGCACATCACAAAAGCACCATTCGGATGCATTTTAATGGTGTCAAATAATATTAATTATAAAGAGGCTGTACATATATCCTTTTTCTCAAAATAACTAATTAAAATATGGTTTTATTTAAAGCACTGTCTGGCTGTTTTATTTGCTTGCTGTGTTGATTTGTGAGCCTGTGGTGTTCCAGTGAGGAACCAGGGCACGAGTCCAAACTCTAAATCTGATATTTGTTTATTGTGTTTGGGATTTGTTCTCATTATGAGGGTCTATTAAAGTAAAACGCTCTGGGGACGGTTTCCAGCTTGGTCCTGATCTGAAGCGTGCAGACCCAAATGTTTTACAGTCATTATCAATATGTTGATCTGTCCAACTGAACTGTCCAAATCTATTACTGAGCTGTCAGTGAATGTTTTGCGGTTAAATCTCTATTTTCTTCCTGTTGTGATTCAGTCTAAATTCATATTTTAAAAACTTCCATTAACCTTTTTTTTCCGTTTAAAGGGAAAGTTTTTGTCATCATTTTATGAGGTAAATAAAGCTTTTTGTCTGCACACTCTAATAAGTGCTAATTGAAGTGTAGATAATTAAAGTTGCCTCTTAATAGATTACAGTCTCTTTGAAAGATTAATGTATTTCTCATATAAATACAATGTAGAATCATTACACAGTGTGATATGTTTATTTTAATTGTCAATAATTTTAGTTTACAGCTAATGAAGTACCAAAATGAGAACATGTAAGTTAGGGGTAGTCAAATCGTGGCTCTGGGGTTGTTTGTGGTCTTGTTTGCAGAATTGTTTTAAATCAACCACATTGGAGGCTTTTCAAGCATGTCAGGCCTGATGAAGGTCATGCCACAAAAACACAATCAGACTTAAGACTGGACTTTGACTAGGCCAGTCAAAACTCCTTATTTTTCATTTATTCACAGGTGAATTTCATTGTATTCTTCACAAACCAACAAACTTCAACCACCATGTTTGTGTAGCTTGTTGCTCCTTTGCTGAAATGCTTTTGGTTTTATGTCAGATAAAAATGTGATGCACATCAGTGAACAGAATATTTTTTGAAAGGTCTTGAGAACTATCAAGATGTTATTTTTGATATTGACCTGATATGGTCTTTTGTGCTCATTTTTAACTCTGCCATAGACTGGATTTGTGCTAAATCTTTTTGTCCTTCTTCAGTCGGGAACGCTGACCTTAACTGAGGTAAATAAGACCTGCAGATCTGAAATACAACAAAAAAATATCATGCACAACATGAATCTTTAGGAACCGAAAACTACTGTAGATTTACTGACACAAAATTATTTTTGACATTCACTTACAGCAGGAGTTAAGATTTCAGGAGTGACTAAAAAGTAAAGTCAGGTGAAGCAAGTAAGAAAAGGCAAGACATGTTTTTATGCATAAACTTCAAGCTTTTAAGACTGAAGGAACATTTATTGCATCACTCAACTATTTTTGTAAATTTATTTTACTCATTGGGAAACATATTTGAATTTTGCATAATGGTTTTGTGGTTTCACTTGTGTTCAACCTTTATGAAGGGAGCAGAATTTATTGTCCACAGCCCACATTTCCTGTCTTACAACTCATTAGCAGAATCCTCTGTTTAACTGTTCAAAGCTCATCAGATTATTTTGTGCATAATTGTGATTTAGAGGTTCAGACGCATTTTATTAGAAATCAATGACCTTTTCATGCAAAAGTTTACAGTAGGCGGTTTCATTGATTTTTTTTTTTTTTTTCTTTTTTGGCTCAGATTTAACAGACGCCTATGCAGCAGCAGTTTTCATCTTCTTTAGAGGATCCATGACCAGAACCTGCATTAATTTAAACTCAAACTGTGAAGACATAAGAGAAACCTGGAACTTTAGTTTGGAAAATTAAACTTTATTATCACACAATCAGATTTATTATTTTACAGATCAGTTCTTGTTTTCAGATCACATTGGAGCTTTAAAACTGTTCATGTGAAGACTTGTGTTAAGGCTCTTTCTGCAACATGAGAAAACAAAAACATGGGCGTATTTAGGCTTCAGCAGCCAACACTCTTGCCCTCGCCCTCTCCTCTCTGTAGCCTTTGAGGAGCTGGTTGATGAGAGTCAGTTCATTCTCCTTCTTCACAGGATAAAGAGGTGGAAACGGGTTGCCTTTGTACTCCAACACGGCCATCTGGGCTCTGTCCAGGTTCTCTCTGTTGGGGATCCGGGCCATCCGCGTATAGCCAGTTGAATGGTTTTCAAAACGCGGCGCGAGGACTTTAAAGAGCTTCGGGATGAGATCCTTTTCCTGGAGAGAGGGAGCAGGAGGTAAACTTCAAACAAACTATTCTCCATTACGCGGATTTTACCTTCGCAAGGATGAAGAGAGCTGCAAACACGTACCGTGAGCCAAAAGCTGGCCATTTTCATCGCCTTCTCATCTGTGTCTCCTTTCTTGGCATAGTTGATCAGCTGGGAAAATGAAACAAAAAATATCCACAGTCAGAAAGACTTAACGTGCAAGAGAATTCAGATTGTGCTGCATGATTACATTTGCGAACAGGTAGCAGAGTTTATACACAAGGTTCAACCAGACTTCAGGAGAATCTGCAGGATTACTAGAGAGCTTTACTGAAGCCCAAAGCTCGGCTTAAACACACGGAGAAAACCCGGGACAGACGAGGCTTAGCTGAGCTACCGGTGAGGGCCAAATTTTATATTTTGACTTCTCAATACATAACTGACATATTTTAATAAGTGTAGATATTTAACAGCTTTCCTGGTTTAATTTAAATTTAAAATAAAAATGAGCAACTTGTTTGTTTATTGGTGGCGCTATCTATTGGGGTCTTTGAAGAAAATCAATTCATCAGTCAGTGCATTATTTGTATAGATGTATGAAAAACAAAACAAAGCATTGTTTTTTTGTTTTAGCCACTGTAATATATATAATGCTGTTGTATTTTCTAAAGAGATATTGTTTCCTCAGCATACAATATAACATATATTATGTAACAACTCTGTAATAAAAAAGCAATTTTACAGAAAATTAGACACAGGGGAGCCTTAACCTTTCGTTTGGCTGATCTCACGTTTCGTCTAAGGAGTGAAAATAGCTGATAGTTGTCGGATTCAGAGCTGTGGGATGTGTTTATTGAAGACATGAGGATTACAGAGAGAAATCTGTGGAGAAGGACATTAGCAGCAGCAGCTAAGAGGATACATGTTCAAATATCCTCAGGGCACAAAAGGAGTTTGGAGGTTAGGCCTGTGCAGGAGCTCCACCTTCTGGGTCTGCTTTAAGCTCAGTGGTGAGAAATGCTGGAGAGATTTCACTAAGTCTAGCAGAAACAGAAACCACCTTCAGTAGGCAGAAATCATTGACGAGATCAGCGTCACACCATCACTGGTGTTTACGTCTGTTAGCAATTTGTGTCAAACTGTAATCAAAGTGCTGTGCGTGAAAATACAATGTTACCCCTATACTGATGAAACCAGCAGTTTACATCATTGATATAAAAAGATATGCAACCTTTGGTCCTGGCTGTCTCACATTAACTCAAATAAACACTTCCCAATTTCTGTCAGTTAAGAGTTTAATGAAACTATGTCTATTTGTTAAATGCCAGAATTTGGTATAGTTGCTTTTTAAACTGTACGACTTGGGTCAGACACTTTTAGTTATTCTTCCCCTCCACAAAGTATTAAAATGTAATTATTTCAAAAATACCATTCAGCAGATAGAAATTAACAAGAATATGAAACGTTTAGTCTAATTTATTGTCAGTAAGAAAAAGGGTTGTGAGCCTAATGTATGGCTTCAATTGTACATGGTTAATCTGCATCTTTAAATAACTGAAAAATAAAAAATAAAGCCGTACAAGAAAACTAACAAATAACAATTTCCCGTCCTTTTAAGCAACCGTATATTTTAAAATGTGGAATTTGTGAACATTCAAGCTTGTAGGAAATAACAATTTTAACCCAATTTGCTGGTGGGTTTCAGAGAAACAGGTCAGAGTTGCAATGAGCCATTGTTTCTGTCTGACAAGGAGAACCGGGCCTCGCCCTGCTAGCTTCCCTCACCTTCTCGGCGTAGAAGCGGACTTCATCGGCTCTGGCCTTCGTGGTTTCTATCCTTTCATGCCGGACCAGTCCAGTCAGGATGTTTCGCAGCATATTGATCCGGGACTCTGGGCCCAAGCCCATCCTCCTGGCCACCCGGCCGTGGGATATTAGCATCTGCAGCGTGAGGCGCATCGCGTCCCGTGGGTTCCACACCAAAAGTGTCCAAGTTTAACAAAAATGATCTATAAAAAATAACAATAAACAACGCACCTAATAGAGCGAGCGAAGTACTGCGTCAGTCTGCCTTTTACGAAAAAAGAGAGATTATTAAGATGAAAAAAATATCTCACTTTGCTCTACGGTAACTTTACTGTCTTTGACATTGTTTGTGCGTCGCCTAGAGTGTCCGACTTGCTCACGAAACTAGGAAACCACAGTTCCGCTGAACCATACGTAACAAATATATTATAACCGACGTTTACTTTTCAAATGAATGAATGAATGAATAAATAAATAAATAAATAATAAAAACATAATGCATTTCCACTTATATTCCATAGTTTATTATTTTCCTACATTTGTTGAATACATTGTGTAACTAAATTACAGTACTGTTTAGTAAAATATAATATTGCACAGTTAATAGCAGCATAGTAAGAATTTACCACTCATATCCATGCTTAATGAAAACAAATAAAAAAACTAAATAAAAACCAGTTGCTTATTTTCTGCCTCAGCATGAACACTGGGGTGAATTTCCTCCATGCATCCTGAACTCCTAGGAAACAGCTCCCTGCCTCTCTGCTTTACACAACTGTTTATTCCCCATGTAAGGGTTCTGGAGAACAAAGAAATCCTATGTAAGTGATTAGGATACATTTCAAATAAATGGTGTATTTAAATTTCAAAGGCAGACTCTAAGCCCTTTGATAGGACTCCTTGCTTCATTTGACATTCAGCAGGGAAGCATAACATCAAAATTTTTCTCACTTGATATATTTCTAATAATACTATGGAGATGGAATTTGCATCAAATGCCTGTAGCAATTCCCCTCCCCCCCCTCATCCGACTCCAGTGATAACAAAAAAAGCAAACAAACATATATTTGTTTATTCTAGAAGTTTTACTTATTCCTCTAAAAGTAAATGTTGTAGTGGTGTAGTACTGTGTTGCTAAAAGCTCTTTTTTAGTACATCCTCAGATTCTAGTCACATAGTTCCTGATGCTTGTTTTCATTCATTCAGTCTTCAATTATTTGGAATGTGCTAGTGCTATAACATGAAAACCAACTTCCACCACAATGGTCCTTCCTCCAAAATCTGCTGTTGGTGTGGTGTGTTTAGTGCTTTTGTCTCACTGGACCAGGCAAAACTCTGAGTTTTTTCAGGATTGTCCAAGTGTAGTACATCAAGAAATATGAAATGAGCATGTCTTTCTCCAGCAAAGAAGTCAGGCATAGTGAGCAGTGCACTTGAGTGCATTACTCATTACTTTAGTAAAAAAACTGGGCTTGCATTGGCAGGTGTTTCTGAAGCTCTCTGTGTGATCCATGGACAATACTGCTGAATTTTCTTCAGACTGCTCAGTCAGAAATCTTTCTCGTTATGACTGGTTTAAGATGAAAAGATCACCTTTCAACTTAACAATTATCCACTACTTTCTGATGGTCTATCACTTGAAATCAGAAAAAGGAAAACATTGATATGTGAAGTTTTATATATAAAAATGACTTGTCACATTTTAAAATTAAATGACAAACCATGAGTTTAAGATCACAAACCGCCAGATGATGAAACTTGTTGATATCTTACTCTTTTCTTGGGCTGCAAGAACAAAATAACATTCTTCTATTTCTACAGCCCTGGAGTTCTTGGAACTTAATCTAGATATATCATTTGAGCAGAACATTGTTCTTGAAATATAAAGTGGGTGTGCTGAAATTGGGGCTACCTATAAACATGTCCTATGCACATTTTGGACTTTAGTTCTTGTCCACTATGCCAGTAGGGACTTTGTTCTTGAAGCCATAAGCCATTTCTCTGTTTGTGTGAAAATGTACAGACCTGAAGGATACGATTTTATAAAAGTAAAACAAAACATAAGGAAAATCAAAGAGAGTTTATTGTTCATTTTTGTATTATTTTGCAAGAAACTGACTGCTTGATGATAAAATATGTTGCAAAATCTCCTTATCGATAGCATATTAGAAGAAATGCAGCAGTGTCAGATGGCTATAAAAGGATCCAGTTTAATTGTTGGCCATGGTGCTCTGCAGCCAATCACTGAAGAGGCAGACCTGTGAATAAGGACAGTAACACAGATTAGGACAAGGA
>CAEGAE010015643.1:0-13879 GCA_903067095.1 Girardinus metallicus | reverse complement strand
AAGCCGGAGTACCCGGAGAGAACCCACGCATGCACAGGGAGAACATGCAAACTCCGTGCAGAAAGATCCCGGGCCGGGAATCGAACCCAGAACCTTCTTGCTGCAAGGCAACAGCTCTACCAACTGCGCCACTGTGCAGCCCAAAGCCAAAACATTTAAAATGTATAAGACATCCTGACAAGGTCAGAAAAATATACAACCAAACACGTGTCAGCGTTGATATGCCAGCATACTTTTAATACAGAAATGTCTTTTTTATATTCGATTTACTTCAATGTATTTCGGGGAAATAAAATTCATTCATGTAAAGGATTTAAAAATCCCATTTCAACTGAAACGCAGTCACTGTACAGAGTGATATACATTGGACACTTTTACATATAGAAATGACAGAAACCCAGTTCTGTAAATATAGCAGTATTTCAACCTTTTCCCAACATAAATGCATGATTTTGAAGAACATCATTTCTGAAGCTGTGGGTTTACTTATTCTAAGAATTTTAAAATGTAACCTCATCTGGGTCTGTACGGTTGGATGAACCACAGCATGAAAGCAAAACCACAAAAGGCTAAAAACCACTAAATATGTAATAAATCAAGTAGAAATGGGACCCTAAAGTCAGGCTACAACCCCGGAACGGTTTAAAAATCTTTATTTATAAATACATAAATGTGATCTTCAGCTTCTCCTTTAGGTCTGTGTCTGGTCAGACTCTGTAGAGCAAACAGGATGGTGAATGACAAATAATAAATATTGCCTAGACGGGAAGTAGTTGATTTACCCACCAGGAACTCCTTCAAGGAGAATCAAACCACAGCCAATTTGTTTCCTCGGCAAAGTAGCTGCAGAGAAAAACTGGGGATTGTTTCACCAGTTGGACCTCATGCTGCGAAAGAGTTAACTCTACAAGCTGGAAATTCAGAAACTTTGGGAAACTTGTTGTCTGGATCCTTTTCTCAGGACAAACCGTGGAAGAATCAGTGGTAATAATCCACAATCCGATACTCAGTGGTCAGTGAACAATAAAAGTCATTAACAAGGCAGGTAGATTAGAAACAGAATCCATGAAGCAACACTCAGAGTCCAGGTACATAAATGAAGGGTCAGAGCCAGAATTCGAGTTACTCACTATACAGACGAGAAGCATTCGAAGACCACAATCGAAGGTATTGGTCAGGAGGCAAAAAAAGGTCAGGGACATGGACGTGGACATGGACAGCTGGAAGGCTGTGACAAGGATGACGACAGACGATCTCGCACTGAGTGCAGAGCAGGAGTTTATATCGGCAGCAGCACAGGTGGGAGCAATCAGCAGCCAACAGTAGCAGGAGGGTCAGAGCAAAGGAGCAGCATGAGACATGGCAGGAACACAGAAATCATGACAGGATATTAAGATAAGAGACACCAGAGCCAGCAGTGCAGATGAGCAATCTCAACTGAGCCGCAGGCAGAGCGCCTCCATGCCACGTTGTGTTGATTCGCTACTTGAAGGTAAATTATCGAGAGCATTATGGACATTCTTTCAAAAGGCTAACATTTCTGCATTTTAAAACAACACCTTTGCCATTGGTTTTACGTAATATTCTAAGTAATCTAAGAAAGTGATGTTTTAAGCCTGTAAGCCATAATCATCAAGCATTTTAGTTTTCAATCTGTGTGTAATGAACTGTTTCCTTTTTTTTTTCTTTTTTTTATTGAAATACTAAAAAAAGAAGAAAACCCCCCCCCCAACAAAAACAGAAGTTTTTGATGAAATTCTACTTTATTGAGATGCACCTGTTTGAGACTCGATCTGTCCGCGTGCTGCCAGGAAGCCTGGCAGCCTCTCTGAGGAGGCGGGCAGCCCCTCGTCACTCAGCACCTGCGTGGCTGTAGATGTCGTGTTTCTATGCAGGAGATAAAAACACAGTGCTTAATTTGCTGAAAGGAGGTCCCACAACAAAGGGCCTTGTTTCAGCACATCCAGCTTTGTTATGTTCTTCATCTATCCGTGATTGTGTGACAGGATAAAATAAAAAAAAAATAAAATAAAAAAAAAAATGCCGCTCCACAGTCACAGCTTTGCATCTGCTGTGGGGGGGAATAGATACTCAGAGGAGCGCCTAAAGTGGCAGCTCTGCTCAAGTGGAGGATAGGAGGGGAGACATGTGAGAGCGTCGCTAGCAGTTTATGAGAAGAGACACCTATACACGCACACACACACACAGAAACAATGAGAAATGGTACGGCAGGTTAGACTGCTCCCTGAGTTGGTCTCTGGATTTCATACCCAGTTAACCCAACAGTTCTAATCTGTAATTAGCTCAACATGCAAATAGTTGTGCAGCTAGCAGGGCTTCTACTGACCACACCCTGTCTATCTGTTCATTTTGTCTGTAGACCTTTAGAGAAGCAACCATTGTTGCCGCGTCTGAACAACCAAAGTGAGTTTGTCATAATAAGCTCATCCCCCCGACTGAAAACAGAATAAAATCAATATGGATTCTGATCCTAATCCTTTGTGAGTGGAAAATGTTTCCACCTAACATAATATATTCACTGGAGGTTCGACTAAAACTATTCTTTTCTCAGCAGCGACTTAAAAGCATACAGGGTATTTAGGCTGTCAGAACAAACAGATCATAAGAAAAGGACTACAGGGCACAAAGAGATAAAACAGCTGCTGGCTTTGGTGAAATGATGAATTCACTGCTCTATGTTCAGCAAAAGGCAGCAAATTTTTTTTATCGCCGCTGCATTAAATTTCAAGCCAAGCAGTTTTTCAGAAAGAGTGGGAATATTTAGTACCTAAATGTTTCCCAGAGACATGCACTTCAGTACCTTTTGGCATAATTATTTTAGATAATTTATTTTAAACATCCAGGAGGATACGTGATTTTTCTGCTGCTTTTTAAAGCTTCACTACTGTAGAAATACTGTCATAAATTTATTGAATAACCTTGTGTTGGTGTAGATTCTCAGACATCCAGGACATGAGAGTCCTGACTACTTCATTTGAGGGCAATTGAACTTCTTCTCTTGTTTCGTAAAGACTTTTCACCACTCATCTAAATGGTTTCTTCAGTTCCCAATCAGGACCCAGGAAGCCATTTAAAATAGAGCTAAAATGTTTTCAAGAGAGATAAGAGGACGTCCATTTGTCTCCTTCTGCTTGTGCACTTACAATCTTGGTTTGTTAAGACACTTGTTCTCACTGTTGTTGAAACTGTTTGAGCTTGTTAGTTAGTTTTAAATGAAAAAAGTCAACCACGTTACCAGCTGGACCTGTCTAATTGAAAAGACACGCTCCCCTTTCGATAAATAATAGTTTATTTGATTTCCACATAGAAAATCCGCAAATATAACCACTAAGCTAGCTTAAGCTAGTGTCCATGCAAACTGTTTATACTAATCTTATCAGAGAACACGCATCATATAAAACCTAGGTGTAACACTCAATTACAATTTCTTAAAACTACTCTTGAATCCTTATCTCAGATATAAATGGCTGTGATCAACAGTTCAAGCGTAGCTACCAATCATCACCTCATTCCCACGGTTAGCCTGTCCAGGAGAGTGTTTGTGCAAGATTGAATCGCCTGCATATAAAAAAAGTAATCTCATCTGCTGCATCAGAATCACTGTTCATCAGCATAAATGTATCCTGCAGGGGAAACTGTTTACGGAGAGATGGATTGAGGGATTTAGTTTAAAACTCTGTTCCTATAGTGCTTGTGAGACTTGCCTCCTTTAAGCGTACAAAATAAAAGACCAGCAAATTACATGCAGTCCAGGTACCAGTTATAAGAAGCGCTTGACTTTAAGAACAAAGAAATAGAACTGACTTACTTTTCCGGAGAAATAAATGTTGTTAAAAATGCTATAAAAAACAAGGAATGAGTGAGGAAACTGGGATTTATTTTCTGGCACTGTGTTTGATGATAAGCAGAGGTATAAAGAAGAAGAAAAGCCCACATAAGCTCTTCAATCGTGACTCTCAAATTGCAAAACGAGTACCAATGGACTAATGGTACACAACATTGAAGATGCTGAATTCAAGTATGAGCAGCGTGTCATTATGGACGTATAGCAAGGAAAGTATTAAGGCATCACATTTAAAGCTGCGCCCTTTAAACAAATGAACAACCACAGTTTTGTTCCCTTTCTTTAAATGTTTTTGTAATTGTGTTTAGTTTCTATTATCCTGGTTGTATTTTGACTATTTATTGAGAGAGTACTTGTTTTAAAGAGTGGTAGAACCTCTGCTAACTGTAAAAAAGGTTTGCTAAATATCATGTTTTGATTCTGCTTTCTACTTTGTACAAAGGATCAAAAAACTGCTGTGAAATATTCTTTGTTTGGCTGTGCTAGAAAGATTAATGATATTGGTCATAGCTTAGTTTCAGTCTCACAGCACATCATCCAGCCTTAACACGTCAATGTTTTTTTTTTTTTAAACACTCCTCTGTTTTGTCCTTTTTATCTTGTTAGTGATCTTAATCTTTTGCTGACAAACTCAAAGTACTCAAATCTGACTGGAAGTACGTTTTATTTCTTGCTAAGTCTTTGAGTCTGTGCGATAGACAAATCCCCGCAGCATGCTCTCCTTATTTTCATTGCTGGAAGCTGGCAGTAGTGTCAGTGGACAGGTTGTTGGCTCCAGCTACACCAACATCAATGTGGTATTCTGCTAATTTTGGCTAGCTGCATAATTTTTGAAGCTTTCAGCCTCACAGCACATCACCCAGCCTTCTTCTGTGTGCCATCTTTTCTCGGGTAGAGCTGCTTCTGCTGTTCTTCACATGCAGCAGCTGTTTTGATGTCGTTTGCTACATTAGGAGTCACTGTATCATTTTGCATAATAGGTACTGCATGACACAGTCGGTAAAGTTGTGATGTTAAATGAACAGAGGCTGCGTTGAAGTTTGTAAGGATGATGTAAGTCGGTATGTGCATCTCTTGTTCTATTAGAACTCGTTTTTATAAAGTTTTTATTCAAGAGCATGCAAGATTAAGAGTCGTGAAAGATGTAGTAGCAGCCAGCCGCCTGGTACGCTCACTGTGTATCTCTGCCAAAGGCTTGATGTGAACTTTCTGTCTCTTATGGGAAATGTTTTCTTTAGGAGTGACATTTACAACATGCACACACTTTGAAATGTTGACAGTTTTCCTGACAAATCTCTATAGTCAGCACGGGCCTTCAACCCGATGTCTTGTTTTTGTTCCCCCTCCCCTTGAAGAAACATGGTTTTCTTTAAGACAGAGCTGTGTGAAGAATACACAATATTTAAACAGATTTTTCTCGCTTTGCTGAAGCGACAAGAAGATCTTACTGTCTTTTATTTGTATTTCATGCAAAACGGGAAGAAAATCCATAAAACTACAAAGCCGAAAAGTGTTTCATGCACTTATATGGAGCCTGTTTACTCTGATACTCCTAAATAAAATGCAGGGAAACCAACTGGGTTGTTCTTTGGAGGTCTCAGCGGCGTGTTAGAGAACATCAGTGAACAGACAGCATCATAAAAACGGCAATTTTAGAAGAAAAACCTATCAGCGACCGATAAACTCTGGAGACTGAGAAAAAGATTCAATTTCCAGCAGGACAAGGAAACAAAATTCATACCCAGAGCGACATGAGTCTGGTTTGGATCTTTAGGTGTTATAAAGGTCAGACTTAAGCACCACTGAAGAATCTGTGGCAACTCTTAACAACTGGATGTTAACAGATGCTCCCCATCGAACCTGACCGAGCTTGAGCCAATTTGAAAACAGTGGGCAAAACCTTCTGTAGATGTGCACAGCTGGTGTAGACTCAACAGAAAAGACACAGAGCTGTAATTGGAGGGAGAAGTGGTTCTCCAAAATAATGACTCAGGAAGGCTGAACGCAAAAGCAAAACACAGTTTGAAAACCTTGTGTTCATTTGCTGTCAGTTCTCGTTCATTCAGTAATTTGCTCAATCACATAAAATCCCAATTAAACAACTAAATGTAAAATGTAAATGTTAAACGTAAAAAGAAAAAAGAAAAAATCTCGACCATCTCTCTCTTTTGCCACATTAATGAACTTAAAAACTACAGTGTCTGCAAAGAAATGAAGAAAGAAAATGTGTCCTTTTTGTTGTTCAGAGGTATCGGACAAATAAGAACAGATGAACAAGTTTAGAAGTATAAAATAATCTCACTTTCAACGTTCTTTTACTGAATTCAAAATGTTGCCAAATGATTGAATGAGCTGCTCCTCTTCCTCCTCGACTAGCTTTACTGCTGCCGCTTCAACATTTGACATTTTCTCCATTTTGTTCAGCTTCACCATCTCTTTCGCTTATTTCTACAGACCGGATGGGGTGGAGTCACTTAGCGCAGCCTACATTAGCGTAGCCTACCGATACAGTTCCTAAAACAACTGAACTTTGCCTCTTGATATTTCACAGGAAATATCGACATGGGCAGAATGACGTTAATGGTTGGTCTATGGCTGTCACAAGGCCTAATAAAAGAATGTTGATATGGTCCAAGTGTGGAAATTATACCGGGAAAAAACAAAGAAGAAGAAAAATCCCCATTAAAGAACAGAATTTCTCGCGTCTGGTCCAAACCTTTATCAGTCAGATGTACATGATACCTAACATTCTGGTTGATGTGAGCTCTGTAACTTCTGTTGCAGATTGTCTTCCGGAAGATCAGCGATGTGAAACGGGAAGAGGAGGAGCGGCAGCGTCGTAAAAACGAAGCGCCTCTGAACCTGCCTCCGGACCACCCGGTACGAAAACTCTTCCAGCGCTTCCGGCAGCAGAAGGAAGCCCGCATGGCAACCCAGAAACAGGAACTCAACGAACAGGACGTCGAGAAGGGTCCGGTCTACGTGGACGTGTCGTTGGTCAAAGCTCCTGTTACGACTACCAGCATCGTCACGGTGACAGAAAGCCCAGCAACGCCGTCCGCCTCGGCCCCTTCACCTTCAACGCCAACCAGCTGTCCCCCCACAGACAAGGCGAAGCTGCAGGTGCCTTCAGCAGTCGCTCTGGCGGCGTGCCGACCCGCAGAGCCAGTCAAAGTCAAAGGCTGGGGCCGCTTCAAGGAGTCCATGGCCAAAGCCGACAACTGGAACAAGGTGGCTAAAGCCGAGTCCATGGAGACTTTACCTGAGCGGACCACCGAGCACGAGCCACACACCACCCTCAAGAAGACGGACTCGTGTGACAGCGGGATCACCAAAAGTGACCTACGCCTGGACAAAGTGGGCGAGTTCCGCATGACTCCTCAGGATCGCAGTCCCGCCCAGCCTCCAGAAACCAGACATGCCTTCTATCCTATCCCAGAGCAGACTCTCCAGGCCTCGCTTCAGGAGCTCAAAATGGAGCTGAAGGAGGACATCAAGAACCTGAGCGTGCGAATGTCTGGCCTGGAGGCGCAGCTCGCCGAAGTGCTCAAACTCCTCAGAGCCAGGAAATCCAGTACCGGCTCGGAGCAGCCGCTTTTTGACATTTCAAGGCCCACTTCGCCGGAACTGGACAAGGAGGACATTTTTTCATGAGGAACAGAAGCGCTCGTTAGGTGACGGAAATCCGCGAGCTCAGCTGGAATCCAGTAATGTTGAGATTGCTTGGATAGCTGAGGCGGCGCACGGCACACCATCTGCATGAGGCGTGGTCCGAGAGACCCACCGACCTTTACACGAGGTGTGCCTGCTGGTTAACGCGGGACCGTCAACGGTTACGGTGTTCGTAGCACTCAACACTTGAAGGTTATGTGACAAATGACAGAAAAATGTTTGTACATAATTTATTTTTCCACTGTGCCATGTTGGAAAAAAAAAAATAACGTGCTTAGTTCGATTTTATCTCAGAACTTACTGCAGAGTCGTAACTGTTGGGAAGCCCCAATGGAGGCAGCATGACCCGCTGGTTTGTTATTGAATCATTCGTATGAAACTTTTTGCATGTCATATAAAATAGATGTGTACCCTGTTACTGCAGATGGGGGCCATATTTGATTAATTGAGGCTGCACAGCGAGTCATTTGCATTATTTCAGTCAGAAAGAGCCGACTCCATCCAGATGTTAGAACAACCTCGCAGTAATTTCCTCAGACACATCTCTTATTAAAATCTGCCGGGATCATTATGAATTATACAACAGATAACTCTGGCCGGTGCAATCCGATTTCCAAAAAAAAAAAAAAAAAAAAAGGAAAAACATTCTTGAGCAGAACTTACAACATCATTTGCATAAAGCACTAATGGATGTGCTAGATAGAAAATGAATTTAAATGCTAACCAGTGAGCCTGCAGTGAGGAAGTTATCCATCTTTGCTGAAGTCTAGCATTCGCTAATCTCATCTGGGAGCTCTGCAGCCATATACATGATGCACTGTTGTGTGAAAGTTATGCGTTTTTTACCTTTGGGGATGTGTTGGGTAATCTGATAATGCAAACTACAGCATTTCTTGTGGCTCTGCACCTTACCTTCTTTTGGAAATCTCACGAGCCTAGAAAAGGAATGCCCATCGGGACGATCTTTCTAAAATAATATGTGCTAATGTGTATTCATCGAAGAATAGGCTGACATAATGTCGCATAAAACCACTGGGTAGTCTGCATCCGATAATAGTAACCTGCCATTACATAACAGTGTCAAATTCAACTCCCTGCTGCAGTGCATGATGCATTTCGTTTCCAACTCGACTACTTCTGCACGATTCTTATTTTTATATTTTTTAAAATCCTTTTTTTTTTAAAACGGTGACATTGTGTTACAGCCCAATAGTTCAAAATGTCTCCTAAATTCTCTCTAGTCCTAAAAACAATACTTAAATCTCACGGCTTTCGTTGGATGTAACCACTTCTAGAGTAAGCTGAGATCAGCTTCTCTTGCTGGGAAAAAAATGGATTATTCTACAGAAAAATGTTTATCATTCTCATAAATGGAGGCGAAGCCTTCAGTTTGGTCTTTTCGAGCATAGATACTCAAGATTAGTGTTTAAAATGCAGAAAAAACCCCATCTTGAATGAAAATAAACTCATAGACATTTACTTCTAAAATAGTGATATATTTACACTCTAGTGTTGCTTCGGTGTTGTTTTAAAGTGCACATTTATTTATTTAGCTCAATTTTTGTACATTAACCCACCAGAAGCTCACAAAGTCATGAGATCATCATCTGGCTTTCTCAAATAGCTAAAAGGCATTAAGATATTATTTTAGTAATCCTAAAAGACCGAAACCTGGAAAACAGGAAATGAATAAAGAAAGAAAGAAAAAAGTTGTTTTGCTTCATACGGTTTATGTTTCGATTTGGTTTCAGCTGAATATTTTAAAATGAGATGCAACAAAAACATCAAGAACCCATTTGCCACTGATGCTGCATGTTTAATTTACATTTACTTATGTGTTTATATTTAATATTAAAAAACCCTTATGTACATATCTGACAAATAGTTGACTGTGAGAAGTCTGCAGATTGCACTACAAAATTAATTTTTTTTTATTCTACTTTGAGCCTAATAATTGTAACTATATTTTTGGGCAACGTTGTTATTGAAAAGTTATTGATTTCAATAACTCAGTTCACTAAGTGAAACATATTACTTCGATAACTGACACAGACTGATGATTTCAAGCCTTTATTTCGGCTAATTATGATGATTTTCTGCCTAATGGTGATGAAAAAAACGTTTAAGATTAAAATATTACATGAGAGCAATAAAATGACGTTTTAAATACATAAAATGTTTAATGTTTAATACCTGCTTAAAAGGTTCTTTTTAAAAGCCAATTCTTTTATTCTGACAAATGACCCTCATCAGAAAAACACATATTCTAATATGTTCAATATGACGGTACACATGTATTTTAAATATTTTACTGCATTCCATAATTACAAGAAATTAAAAAGACCTTTTGTAGTTCTTAAATATTAGAAATGTAAAAATAAACAAAAACAAAAATAAAATGTTCAGGTCAGAAAAAAAAAAAAATTCACCAAATGCAAAATAACAGAGCCAATAAGCGTTGAATAAAAGAAATGAGCTAAGGCTGTGCTCAAAACCTTTTAAAAATTGACAAATGGATGAGAGTTAAAAATTAATGGGCAAATATGTTGAATTTTTAAACAATCCTGCCATTTTTTGGCGCATGTTAAAAACCAAAGTAGACGCTCTGTAGTTAATGGCTAAACTGAAATACATCACACAGTCCAGTCATTTTGAGCTGACTTACAATTTACAGTTTGCTGAATCTACAATCACAGCTGAAGTAATTTTTTGTGTCTAAAATAAGCAATTCTCTGTAATAATTAATGTTCCCTGCAAGTTATATACATATTTTTTTCCCCATTTAAGGAGCTACAAGGCGAGCTGAAATGGACACAGCGGAGGGAAAAGCCACGCTTCGGTTCCGTTGCATCCATTTTCATTAAATATTAAGCTCGCATAAATAAACGGGGATGTCTTCACAGAAGGGAAAACTTGTTTTGGTTTGGTGCCAGGTATTTTTATTTTTTTTTTTCTGCTTCTACAAGCAATTCGGTTGCTGGGTAGAAAAAGAAAAAGAAAAAAAAACTTCTTGCGCTCAAACCACAAACGAGTTACAGAGATGTTGATCGTGTTTAAGGATGATGATCAAAGGGAGATCAGTCGACGAGGATAAGAATTATGGAGAAGAAGATCAAAACGTGATCAAAGCCGCAAAATCATTTCTGACATATCCTAAACCGTTTAACGACCTCATAACGTGAATTTATCACACGCTTTTCTTTTGAACATCCTGACAGATCTGATGGATTCCATGGGAAACTACGGAGGATGTTTTTAATATGTAGTCTTTTTTGTGTAGGATTATGAGGCACTGGTGATAAACCTAGTAAAGAAATAATGCATAAATAACACACAGATGACAACAAAACTATTTATAACCCTTGCACTTTTCCGAAGTTCAAATAAAGTATTTTGTTTATTTTTATGCGATGGGACAACAGAAAGTAGCGCAAAAAAAAATGTGAAGTGGAAGGAAAACTTTTTTTTATTTTTATTTCTTTACTTTTTACCACAAACTGAATCTGAATCCTCTACCTACATTTCCTCTGCGTTGTGTCTCGACCAGACAACTTTTGTTTCCGTATCTCTTCTAAAATAAATCCTGATCCATCAGATTAGGTGGAGAACACTCAGTCTGTTCCCCCATTGTTATTGGATTTAGCTCGGGACTTTGACTATGCCATCCTAATGTATGAATATTACATAAAACCACGTTGTTACATCTGTGGCTTTAGGACGGTGTTCATGATGTTTTAAGTGTTGTGTTTTTTTTTTTACGTTTCCACAAAATTTTCCTTCGGGGTTTGCACCTCATTTAGCTCCATCCATCTTCTCATTAAAGGCTTCCCCACAGCATAATGCTGCCATTGCCAAGTATCACCATGGAGACGGTGTGTTCGGGGTGTTAGCGTAAGTGCTTTGCATGTAGGTTGAAATGTGCGATAAATACTTCTTGTTGCCATGAAGGCCAAACTTGGGATACAGTTTAATAACCCCACCCTGCTTCTCCATAAGATGATGTCCTTTCAATTAGGCAGCTTCTCTAAGTATTGGATTTTATTTATGGTTATCAGAGTAAAAAGGGGGGGGGGGGATGGGTGAAGTGAAAACAAATCCTAATCTTCTCACCACTTCACTGTCACGCACTACTTTGTGTTTCTCTGTCAAATAAAACCCCAATCAAAGCGAAGTGAACTTCCTGTTTCTAACGTGACAAAATGTGACGCGGCCGTCGGGGGTGTGAAAACGTTTTGCGAGTCACCGCGTGCATCGTGCGTGGGGGCGGCGGGAACACGCGCGGCGGCGGCACTTTGTTCACGTGCTTTTAAAGAACAGGTGTGCATCAGGAACAGCTGAGTTGGGAAGGCGGGGTGGGTGGGAATGTGAGGCCGACTGATGGCGGCGGACGTTTTCCCCACGGACAGCAGCAGTAGAGGCTCGTTTTCTGCCCACTCTGTTCAAATTGCTTTAAGAAAACGAAACCCAACTAAACACTCCCGGTGCTGACGGATTGAGTCAGGGGTGTGGTCTCAATCCGTCTGACTAATTACTGCTGCGGAAAATGAGGTATATCAAACTACGTTTCTAGCAGAGACGGCAGACTGTAGGCATTATACTTGTTGCCGGTTTCAATATAAAAGCTGAAACAAAGTCATTAGTATATTTGTTTTAAATGCTTTCCGTGGCAGTGGCCGCCTTCGCTCTTTGACTCGTTTGGATTAAACGCTCGTTTAATTCCGCAGTTAAAAACGCGTCCGGCCGCTCCACAGACTCGACTCCCACACATTAGGGATTCACTCTGCATGTTACAGCAGCACTCACTGTATTCACCCCTGACACCAACATCTTACTATGCAACCACTGCTGAGTAACAGCCCCTGAATACAGCCGGGCCATTACTAACCCCTCTGCTTCCAGCTCCGGCGTTGGACTTCCAGGACTAAAATCTTTCAAACATGTCCTGATTTTTCACCTTCCCATCCGACAAAAGGAAGCTTGTTTATATATATATAACTAATTTTCTCAAGCTGAAATGACATGATTTCATCGAGCATGTGAAACGGTTGTAACGGCGGTCAAAGTGATTGTAAGTGAGACGATTCTTTTGTAATGAGAGGATTTTTATTCGTGCGGATTTTAAGTCTCACAATGTCAGCTTTAAGATGAAAACCCCGAGTCAACGGGGTTGAAACTGTATATCTTTGAATGTTAGAACTTGAAATGAAAACATGAACTTTTATGGACATTAAGGAGGTGATATTTTTCCTCTTTCTTTTTTTTTTTTTTTTTTTGTTCTGATCCAGCTGAGAGCATATTTATTTTTTACGACAGATGTTTTTCTTGTACTTTGGGGGGGGGAAAAAACAATGTGAACGCTGTTATTCTTTCGACTTGTTTTGTTTCACCACTGACACAGATGAATGAAACGGTTTGTAAACTTTCTCTTATATTATCACGTTGACTTTGTATTTCCGTGTTACGCTAATAGGACACTAACAAAAGCATTTTGCTTTTCTTAGATTCTAAGGAAATCACGTCGTTTTTAATTGTAAAATTAGCATTTGTTTTTAGCTGAAAATTCCAGATTGCGTCACTCTTTAAGAGTCCAAAAGCCCGGAAACGGCTTGTGGGCGGGGAGGAGGAGTGGGGGGTTGGGGGGGACCATCTCCCACACTCTCGTTTCCAGGCCATAAATGTTTGACAATTCAGATCCTTGAAAGCAATATGTAGCTCTGCGCTTTAACATTTAGACACACCTTGTGACGGAGATGCTTAAACTACTGCACTAACCCATCTCACCGACCCTCACGTTACCTTGGAGAAGCATGCAAACTCGTGCCTTTGTATTAATGTCCCCTCACCCCTCATCCCCCCTCCTTTTCCAGCCTGCTGACAGAAAAGCGGTGTCCATGATCCAAATTACCGTCGCTCCACTGAAGTGATTTGAACAAAGTTCTATTTTTGTGGTCAGCTCTAGAAAGCTGCCTAAAAGAAGAAGAAGAAGAAGAAGACACGGATATAAACATATGCACACGTTATAAAGCAATGGTAGGATTCTATATAAAGAGCAGAGTTTGAATTTGGTGTATGTATTATGCACATGCCTCTATGTTAACACGTCCTGTGTTGGGAGATGTACTATTTCAAGCACAATGGGAGCTCTTTGTTATGAAATGTGACATACTGTGCTCTTCATAATAAATATTTTATACATACTGCATCCTTTCTCTCTGCCTCACCCCCCCCCCCCCCCCCCCCCCCCCCCCCTCTCCCTCCCCCCCCCGCCCCGCGCCCACCCCCCCCCCCCACCCACCACCCCCCCCCCCCACACCCACGAAGCGGCACACTCACCCACATCCG